>APFE030655253.1:152863-179565 GCA_000404065.3 Pinus taeda
AAACCTAAGTTGGACTCATCTGAAGGATGAGCTTACAAACAAGCATATGTTATCCTCCTCAAGCTTGTAAAAAATAAAGAGGTACTTGCCAGAAATGGTGGGGGAAAAATGAGAAGAATGAGCCTATTTGATATCTTTTTGTCTCAAGAAAACCTTGCTACCGCTCTTGAACACGACACTTATTCATTCACCTGGGTGGGGAAATCCTTTGCCTAACAGTTGATCAAACCACATTGAAAGTCTTCAGCTGGTTTCTGGGTATTAACTTTGGGTCAATCGTCACCAAACCATCTGTTGTGTCATTATGTGTTCAAGAGGTCAGTTCGAATAAGCCATTCAATTTCAAAATATCTGTCATCCATCTTGACCATCCCTGAGTCAGTCCTTGCAACTAAATTTCTTCAAATTTGATCTATGATTTCGTGTTGTGGCCTTGCCTACGACGGATTGCTTTCTATCGACTTCAACTCTTTATCTGGAAAGATGATCTAGAAATCGCCAGTACCTTGGGACCTGCATGCCTCAATGGCAGGTTTCTTGTCTTCGACGATAGGTTACATCATTGACCTTCAATCGAAGGATTCCGTGACATGTTCGACAGCGACACATCTAATCACATCTCATGGACTATATTGAGTACTTTGAAAGCCATTGTCATTATTGGTGGTTCCTCTCACACTTGTTAACAGTTTACATCATCGACTGGTAATCAAGTGGTTTCTACCATGTTCGACTTCGACACATTCATTCGCATGGATAGAATCATACTATTTCGAGAAGTAGAAATGAAGACCCTGGATCTAATTTCCACCATCCAGGTTGCGAGGAATTTTGTATTCATTATGTCGTAGACTATTCATAAACAGATGGCTGCGTCCATACTCTGTCTACATGTGTCTATACTTGTGATGTATTACAAGATCGTTCCTATATCAGAGCAGTAGTTAGTTTTCTAGTTAGTTTTGATCTGAGTATGGGAATGCCTACCTCAGCCATGATATGATCTCATATATATATATTTTGCATTTGAATGTTTTTACAGGTTCCAACCGGGCTCTCCGCAAGATGATCCTCGAGATGATAAATTACTTCACTCTTCCTAAATGATAAATGAAATCCTCATCTACTACAGACTTCGCATTTTAGGGGGCAATATGTTACACAAAAATATCGTCACCATGACTATTTGTAGTCAGTATGGGTCTATCATCACTTATACTGGCCTGCTAAGCAAGTCTCAGACCTTAGCTCTTCATGTCAAGCTTTGCAAATGAGAGAAAGACATTGAAAATCAATATTGCTCTGGTTCTTCACTTTCTCTTACTTTTGCCTGCGGGCGCGCACTCTTTTTTCATGTTTCCTGCGTATCTGCGTGCTTTGTCTGTAAAGGGGTGGGTGCGTACCCTTGTGAAAGTAAAAAGGCGCAATTTTATTCTATAAAACTCACTTTGGGTTAATTCTAGATGTTTCTAGAAGGAATTTTGACGTGGATTGTTTGCTCCAAGGTGGTTCATGCATCCCAAAAGAGAAGGAGCTAATCCCTTGATAGGAGGAGCTATCCCTTTGAAGGAGGGCTTTATCCCTTTGAAGGAGGACCTAGTAACTTCCCTCCATTGCACTATAAATTAAGGCATTGGGTCAGTTGCTAAAGAGGTTAGAAGCTCAACATTTTGAGGGTAAATGTTGATGGAATTGGGACTTCCTAGTTAAAATTGAGAGGAGAGATCACATACCTTTTGGTTTCATTGGGAAGTGAGTGAAACTTGTCAAAGTAGAGGAGACTTCTTATCGGACCCTGGGAGGAGCTTGTACAACATCAAGGCACAAGTTGTAAAGCTCTTCTTCATTTGAATTAATACAATCAGATTCATTTTTCTCAACAGATTGTCTTATGTGATTTGTTTCATAATCTTCTTGATCATTATGATGAATATGCTTTATAATATTGGCTTTTCAGGTGCTATTTAATTTGGTTTGCCTGTTTGTGTTTGCAGAATTACACTTCAAGGAAGCTCATTTGGAGCGAGGGAGCGAGGCTTCCACAAACTTACATTGGACCCAAGGTAGGCCTAAAACACTTGTTTGCCTTTGTTTTTAATTGCATATTAAGAGAAAGATAGTTTTTGATTGGCTTGCTTGTCACTAGATATCTGTAGATACTAGGAAGGTCGATCTTGTCCACAACCTCGACTCATTCCACGTGACAATATGGTATATAATCAATAATGTGTTTAAAATTTCATACTCAGTATCCAACACATGGAAAGAAAACCATATGCACCTAATCTCACATTAAATTTTAATATTGCTAATCACTCTGTAGAATACAACTTATGGACAACATTAGTGGCCAAATAGAGACATTCCAACAATTGTTTTCCTTTGTCTGATTTTACAGAAATAAAGAATTGGTACAGTTGGATACAAAAAATAACCTACAACTACTTATAAAATAGTGATATATCTGTGCATCCAGCTAAGGTTTAGTGGCAAGTCCAACTGCATGTTCTGAAGATAACTCAAGTTCAAATCTCGATAGGTGGGCTCCAATAAAATTTGCATCTGATACTGGTGAAAGTTTGAGTAACATTGACAACGAATGGATGCAGAGAAAAATTAACGAGTCCCCACTATAAGCCCAAACATTCCTGTTTAAAAAAGAAAAATTTAGTTAAAAACTCAATTATTGCAATCATTGGACTGGAAATTGTAGAGAACAAGAACAAGAAAAATAATAACTTTGTAACAATAATATGCTTTAAAAGGGGTATGATTTTTGATTTAACTCTTTTCCATACCATTCATTCTTTCTTTTAAAATTACATAGCTTCTTCAATTTGAGAAAGCCTGGGAATAAGATATCTTTCTACATCTGCGCATTTGCCATAAACCAATCCAAGTATAAGCCTCCATATTTCCAAAACATTTGTTGTATCGAAAATTATAGAGTGTATTTGAAATCTGCCAATTGCACCAAAAAACCACCTAGAATGACACTTGTCTACTATGTTACTCCCAATGTCTCCAAACTTTCTTGTCATAACCAAGAAGGAGGACCAAAAAAGTAGAACTAATACAAAAACTGGTAATTATATGATTTCCACCCAATTTTCTACAAGGAACGAAAGTTCCACAGGATATCATTTGGAATTTGTATCTTCGAACATCAGATATTGGACTTCTCACATTCATAGTTGGGTTTCTCTGTAGGAGATCATTACTAGCAAAATGGAATTAGTTATTGAAAGAATATATTGCAATTCCTGTTGTGAACACTGAAACAAGCAACGTCAAAGATAGTAAGACAGTTAGTAGATGTTTGTTTCTCCATGATGCATGTTTCCAGTTGTGATCATTTCATCCTTTACTCTGTTTTTTTAGTTAAATAATGTGCTTCATAACAATTTTTCCAATAGGCAAATTGTTTCAAAGTAATTTGCATCAGCAAATTATTTAACCCTCCATCTCAATAAACTTTACTCTAGTAACTACTAATTGCAATGACCCTATGTCAACCAAACCATGTGAAATCATGTATGCATGAAATAATATTTTCCACTCACAGATTATTGAGCCTTCCATCTCGAAATAGCTTACTCTAGCACCTACTAATTGCAATGACCATTTGTTAACCAAAGCATGTCTTCATGCTTCTTGCTATGGAAACCGTTATGCTTATTGTGTGCTAAGAGGGAATCACAAATAATCCCCACATGAGCATACCCCATCTTTGAAATTATGGAAAATATTTGCATACCTCACAATAATTTCTCGATTAGCAATCTTGGCTATAATATTTGTTGCATTGTGACAGTCATCACACACACAAAGATTTTTTGTGATCCTTATAAGGGTTTTGGGGCTTGTGTGGATAAGGTCAAAAAACGGCCAACTTCTCGCTATGATAGTGAAGCATGTGCTCTTTGACCTCTTCTACAACATCATGTAACACAAAATTTGTGTTAGGCACATACCCTGCTTCTTTCATCTACCTAGACAAGGTCTCTAACATTGCCTAAATTTGATCAGACTGAGGGTGTGATCTGTCTCCTACAAGAAATTTATTGATCTTCCTATTTACATCAATCAAGCTGCATCTTGGTGACTTTTTCAGCCTTTTATTTTACATCATTATCCTCACCTTTGTTACATCAGCCCACCTACTAGCTACAACATATATGTTTGAGAGAAAAACATAGTACCCACTATTTTCTAGCTCTAAATTAAAAATCTACCTAGGCACCTTTTCTATGAGCTCTATGTTGCCATGAATTCTACATGCACCAAGCAAGGCTCCCTGGACATTAGGATCGAGTTCTAGTGGCATCTCATTTATTAGGTTTTGAACCTCATCAATAATCCTAGCACGACCAAGAAGATCAACCATGCAGGAATAGTATTTGACCGTGGGCCTGATGTGATAATCTTGACTCATGTGATCAAAATACTGCCATCCTTCATCTACAAGCTTGACATAGCTACATGCTGACAAAACTGAAACAAATGTGATATTATCAATCTTCATGTCTGCTTGTTGCATTATGTCGAAGAGTTTGAGAGCATGTTCACCATAACCATGTATCACATACCTTCCAATTATTGCATTCCATGAGATTACATCTCTTTCAAACATTTCACCAAATAATTTCTGGGCATATCGTATACTTCCACATTTCATTTACATAGTTATAAGCGCATCCACCACCAAAATGTCCTCATCAAGTACATTTTTGAGTACAAAATCATGAATGGCCTTTACCTATACTAAAGCTACGAGATGAGCACATGCCTGGATAACATTGGCAATAGAAATAGAATCATATTTAACCCCTGCCTCTAGCATTTTCTGAAAAACTTCCAAATGCTCAAAGCCATACCCATTTTGGGCATATCTTGCAACTATCGTACTCCATGTGATGACATTAGGATTTAAATTTTTTAGTTTCATTTCATAAAATAGATTCAAAGCCTCATCGCAACGCTCATTTTGGAAATAACCAGCAATCACAACATTCCATGAAACTACATCTCTCTGGGTCATTCCATCAAAAACAATAAGAAGATAACACATGACGTAGTTGATCTGAACTCGGGTGAAGGCATATTCCAACTAATTCTCCAAGGTGATTCCATCACCATGTTGTACCTATCATTGTGTTGCACCATGTTGCACTCATCATCAATGTGCTCCACCATGTTTGCACCCATCATACCATGTCTATCATCACTTTGCTGCACCATCACACCATGCCATACCATTTTGTTGTAACATACTACATCCATTGTGCTGAACCATACTACGCCATGTTGCCCTAATCCATTATATTGCAACTTGTGATGCTACATTAATCCATTATGCTACAATTTGTCTTGCTACACTAATCCATTATGCTGCAACTTGCTGCATCAATCATCATTGTCATGGAATAGCTTTAGCTGCTTTCTCATGGCTTGCAGCTTAGAAAAGCAGCTAGTTGTAACTTGTAGAATATTTGCTCCATCCATGACTACATTAGTCACCTAGATCCTTTAAGAAAGACCTTGTCTTCACTTGCTCCCTTAGGCTGCATAAACTTCTATCAACCTTCCACCTAGCACTACAATTTAAGCTCTCGTTAGGGCAAGATGATAGTCATCTTCAGCCCACCCAAATATGCACAAATTATCCTTAATTAGGACATGCTGTCATCTACAGTAATGTGGCATCATGACAACAATTAAGGATATTTCAACGAGGTTTCTATGAGCTACTAATAGACAGTGGTTAAGATAATCTAGCATGTAGGGATATCTAAGCACATTAAGCTAACGTAGCGACCTTGAGACAGTTGGTAAGATCCCTCCATGGACTGTGGTTGGGGCTTGTCAAGGCCCCCTCTTTATAGCAGATACAAGCCTTCTTTTTCTTCCTATGAAATCTTCATTGATTATGTTCTAGGAGACAAGAACAACAACATAAGACCTATGCTTAGGTCACTCTCTTGCTGTGTTATGAAACCTTCTTCCCTGACTACGTTATCCTTTATGACTACGTATTAGTTAGGGAATCCTTTAGGCCAACAGTTAGGGATTATTCATATGACAACCTTAGGGCTTCTTTGTGGCTGAGATAAGGGTTGTCCTCCATGACAACGTTAAGCTTCTTTATGGAAGCATAGAGCCAGGGCATCTTCTTCTTAGGGCAACATATACTCTTAGGATCTCTCCTCCCACAAAAACCCAAAGACAAGTGGAGAGGAAGAGTTCACAAGAGGTTTGTCTAAAATGACTTGCAAGGCACCTCTATTTATACTAAAACATGGAGGACAAGTGGGGGAAATTTGGTTGCTATCTGATCTTGATGAATTGACCCATAACATAAAGAAATTCATATCTCCATGAACACAAGTTAGAATCGGATTATCTTTAGATCAATCATATACCTCTAGACGAGAGGAATCAAAGAAAGATATCAGTTTCGATGAATAAGCAGACCCACATGGATTTTATCCCTAGTTTCCAATTTTAACACTCCCTCTCAACTAGGGAGAACTCCATCTACCAATCCATCTACCAGAATGTACTATCTCTGCCATCAGTGCCCTACACTACTCTGCTAAACTAAGAAGAAGAAGAAGTGATTGAGAATGTATCATACCATCATCTACTAACCCGAAGTTAATCCCATATCAAAGAGAGTGTCTCATACCACTCTTACTAATCTGAAATCAGTTTCAAATAAAGAGAGTGTACCAGACCACTCTTATTGATCTGAAATCAGTTCAAAAAGAGAGTGACTTATATCAGTCTTACTAATCTGAAAATAGTTCCAAAATAGAGTGAGTTATATCACTCTTACTAATCTGAAGTCAATTCCAATGGATCTGAGATCAATATCATCCTAGCATAGGGACTACGATACTAACACGATACGACCATCAATACTAATATAGTCCCTATCCTCATTTCCATACTGATTGGCCATATGAGAGGTACTTCCCATGAATCCCAGGCTACATGTGTAGGATGTCTTAGTATGAGACGGATGAACCACTCATCCTACCTACATGTCGCCATGGGTTATCCCAGGGGAAGGCTAAAACAATCACCCTGTACACAACAAATCACTAGGGGAAGGCTGAACCACTCACGGTATGACCGTGTCTTAGTAAGAGAAAGATAAACCACTCATCCTGCCTGCATAGCAGACCACTAGGGGAAGGTTGAACCACTTACCCTATGGTTTCTCATTGCTCTAAGATATACACCCAAGCCCCTTAGAGCTCCCAAATCTCAATGTCCATATCATATAGGACCCTTAGGAGAGAGTCTCTCCATGACTCCTAGTCATTCTTGGAAAATTACAAATTTGACTATTCCTAGGGGCTTGGACAAAATATCAGCAACTTGCACGTCAGTCCCAATGCAATGGAGCCTTCTTGCTCCTTAATGTACCATATCCCTGATAAAGTGGTACCTAATTTCTATATGCTTCGAGTGATAATACAACATGGGATTCCTCAACAATTGAATCCCCCTCTAATTGTCACAAAGGATCACGATGGTATCAATCATGTGTCCAAATAGCTCACTAAAGAGCTTCCTACCCTAGGCAGCTTTACATGAAGTCATACAAATATGCATTCAGCCTTAGCAATGCTCAAAGAAACCAACTTATGCTTCCTGCTCCTCCAGGATATCAAAGCAAACCCCAAAGAGAACAAGAACCCAAAAGTGCTCTTGCGATCCTCCACAGTGCCTGCCTTGTTAGCAATTAGAATAATCATCTATCTTCACTTTGTTGATAATGTATCTCAATCCATGAGAGATTGTTCCCTAATGATATGTTAAAGGATTCCTGGCATGAATATAGTGAGGCTGAACTATATATGTGATCAACATGCTAACTACAACATATATCTAGACATGAGTTCATGAAGAACATCAATGCTATTATGAGTTGATGAAACTCAAAGGAATTTCCCAAATCAGTTCGAGTATCACTACAACATAACTTCTTAAATTTAAGTTCCATCAAGGCAGTCATGGGCTTGCAGCTCACCATTCCAAATTTGGAATCCAAATATCTCTTAGTTTTGCGAATGAGAGGATCTGCACCTATCAGAAATAGGTTGTCCTCATAAGGTATCAGTATGAGAGGTCTATAATCCACAACCTTCAAGAAATGGTTTGGATCATCCTCACTTGTAATGAATCTTAGCTTCATCATATATTTGTTTATCCTTTCATACCAAGCCCGAGGCACTTGCTTCAATCCATAGAGGGCTTTCTTCCACCTACATACATGAGATTCCCAATCATGAACCTCAAACCCCTCAAGTTGTTCCAAATCTATGGAATTGCTACATGACAGGAATGGTCCCGTCATAATTTTTCCTTTGGTGCATCTTGGACATGTACCTCCATGCTCTTCTTGAGTTCAAGCATTCTTGTCACTATCTAACTCACATCAGGTAGGGCATCATAACAAGTAGACCTTCGGTGCTATAGAAGAGATGTGTTAACCCAGATGGCCCCCAATGGACTTCCAACAACTTGATACAAATTTCCAACTATGAACTTA
Organism: Pinus taeda; assembly: GCA_000404065.3. Classification (NCBI taxonomy): domain Eukaryota; kingdom Viridiplantae; phylum Streptophyta; class Pinopsida; order Pinales; family Pinaceae; genus Pinus; species Pinus taeda. The sequence continues at coordinate 161,427 of APFE030655253.1, forward strand.
AAAGTATATTTTAAAAATTACTTATCCACACATGTACCTTTACATTGATAAATGACACCTTGAAACCTTTGACTTCCATTGCCAAAATGGACACCAAGTTCTTCTTGAGAACAGGTACATAAAGAACTTCTTGTAAAGGATTCATGTTACCCTCATTCAATTGAGGGGTATCATTCCCTAGACCCTTTCTGGGATATCTGGCATTGACTCTAAGTATAATATACATAATTATTTCCTTTTCTATCAAATTAGAGAGAGATTCCTTCTATCCGATGAAGTGCCTTGAAGCACTACTATCAATAAGCCATATTCCCAAAGAGTCTGGAGGAGTAGTGGAGAGAGATAATACTCCTCTAACTTATCAGAAACAACATTTTATTGTTCATACTTGGAATTCCTTGATTTATTCGAAGAGTTGGCCATTTTCTTGATGACCTGCATTCCTTTTTACCATTGAAGATGTCCCAAGAATGATTGTGATCATCATCAAGAGATGTTTCCCTTCTATTTAGACACTCCCTCACATAATGACCAAAATTATTGTAAGAAAGGCATTTTCATTTCCTTCCATCCTTATATCTGGACTTCCCATTGAAGTGACCTTTAGTCAGGACACGAAATGCTTCTGTTGCGCAACTCTGAAAGCCTTCTTTGCTTCAACTTCACCCTTGGTGAATTTCAAGTGTGATGAGGAAATCATTGAGCATTTGTTTCCTTTCCAACTATTTTTTGTGATTTCTCTTTCACTCCTTCTTGGTCATTTTCTTCACCTCACTTCCAATACCATGTTAATTTTAGGTATGTTCTATGATGAGAGAAAATTTACTTCAATTTTCCATATTAGCCTAATATCAATTCTAGATTAGCAATCACATTTATCATGATAGTAAAATGCATATAGAACATACACATAAATCGCAGAAAACAAGCCAAGACAAGAGGACACCAGGTGTGGCACCAGCTAAGGACAAACCCCTATGTGGGAAACCCTTGATCAATTATTCTTATGTTCTTCAATACTTCCACAAAAAGAGAGATAGTACATATACATCAGAGGTCAACATTTTGACTTGTCAAAATAATAGAAGAGGTCTTCAGTAAGAAGATAACACATAAGGTAATTGATCTAAACACTGTGCTACACCATGTTGCACCATCACACCATGTTGTACCATTGTGCTGCACCATACTGCACCATGTTTCCCTAATCCATTATGTTGCAACTTGTCATGCTGCACTAACCCATTATGCTGCAACTTGTTCCACCCATCATCATCGTCATGGAACATCCTTAGCTGCTTGATATGGCTTGTAGCCTAGCAAAGCAGCTAGTTTTAACTTATAAAATATCTGCTTCATCCATGACTACATTAGTCACCTAAATCCTATACCCAAGACCTTGTCTTCACTTGCTCCCACAAGCTACATAAAATTCTATCAACCTTCCACCTAGCACTACAATTTAAGGTCCGGTTAGAGCACGATTACAACCATGCTCAGCCCACCCCAATATGCATAATTTTTCCTTAATTAGGCCACGCTCTCATGTACAACAATGTGGGATCATGACACCAATTAAGGATATTGCAACGAGGTTTCTATGAGCTACTAATTGACAACGATTAAGATCATCTAGTATGTAGGGATCTCTAAGAATATTAATGCAGTGTAAGAATGACCTGGAGATAGCAGATGAGATCCCTCCATGAACTGTGAACAGGGATTCTCAAGGCCCCGTTTACAATGAATACAAGACTTCTGTTGTTGCCTATGAAACATTCATTGATTACGTTCTAGTTGACAAGAACAACAACATTAAACCTGATTTTAGGTCACTCCCTTACTACATTATGAAACCTTCTTACCTAACTGTGTTAGCCTTTATGACTACGTCTTAGTTAGGGCATCCTTTAGGCTAATGGTGGGGCTTCTTCGTATGGCAGTGTTAGGGCTTCTTTGTGGCTAAGGTCAGGGCTGTCCTCCATGACAACATTAAGCTTCTTTATGGAAGCTTAGAGCTAGGGCATCTTCTTCTTAGGGTAGCATATACTCTTAAGATCTACTCCCACCAAAACCCAAAGACAAGTGGAGAGGAAGAGATCACAAGAGGTTTTTCTAAAATGACTTGCAAGGTGCCTCTATTTATACTAAAACATGGAGGACGAGTGGGGGCAATTTTGTTGCTGGAATACCTTGACGAATTGTCCCATAACACAAATAAATTCATATCTCTATGAATACATGTCAGAATCGGATGAAAATTAGATCATTCCTATACCTCTTGACAATAGGAATCAAAGAAAAATTTCATCTACCATGAATAAGTATACCCACATGGAGTTTGGCCCTAGTTTCCAATTTTAACAATATCTCGGTGATCTCACATTATTACAGTCTTGGCATAATAAGGAAAAGCAGTAATCATTATAGTCTCGGCCTAAATGGAAAATAAGATCTCAGTGAAGGAAATAAAGTAATCACAATTTCCGTGAACCTAATTCATGGCCGTCAATGTATATATGTGATGGAAAGAATCTCAGAATCCTTACTATCTTCATATAGCCTCGTTCTCACTGTCTTGGCTTAAGAAGCATCACATTGATCCTATCATTGTCCTCATTGCCTTGGAACTTTTTTTACAAAGTATATTCTCTACTGCTCATAGTCAAGATGATGATGTTTCTAGCTAGGGTACAGTGATGATCCAAATAGGGTGTAGTAGCAATGAAGTCCTCAGTGCATTGATCAAGGATGAAAATCAAGGTCACAATTAGGATCTCAATGAAAAAGTCGAGATCACCTGTGTGGAAATATCAAGAGATAATCATGGTGCAACATTTATGTCAACATTAATGAAGATCTCAATGAGATAGATGTGCAACAAGGATGATGATCCCAACAGTGGTGAACAAGAGGATCGATGTCTTGGTCTTGCAGAGGCATATTGTGTGAAGGGTCAATGGTTTGGGATTCGTCAATGGAATATCTATAGGAAGAATTTTATGTTGGTTTTCCTCTCCAAGAAGTAGAGGTTTTAGCCTTAGAAGAAATCCAAATATTTGTGTTCTTGTCTCTTTTGTTTTTGGTAGAATTTTGATGAAGTAAGCACACAGACTAATAATGGATGGAACATTAAGTTAAGATAAATTGTATAAATGATTCACAAATTGTTATCATAGTAAAGAAGAATCACCTTATTATGTTTTCTTTAGATTCTTCAACATGTTATCAACTTCCTTCATAGAGAATATGATCTTCTAAGCTGATAATTACTTTCCAATGATTTATTTAACCAGGTTAACTTATGTCACATACATCATTAAGTAATTATAAATAGAAAATATCAATAGTAATGCAATAAGGATATTAGGATTGTAAGGCGAGATCCAAGCACAAATGAGACACAATTTTACACAGTGAAAACCCAAACTCGGGAAAAAGCCAACAATATTTTCTTAGGACAAATTGTTCAATTCAGCAAAAGTACAATCTGATTTTCCAATCAAATTGACTACAGAATCCGCACAAGAAAAGTTTGGCCTTACTGTTGCTACTAAGAATTTCGGTCAATCTTAGTCAACAAGGAAATACTCGGCCTACTGTAGCTACCCAAAATCTTAGTCAACTACATAGGAAACTTTGTCAAACTGCCCCGAAATAGCTCATTCAACTACTTCAAAAATTCAGGCAAACAGTGCCCCATAAATTTTGGTTAAAGAGTTGTCAACACTGGTCAAAATTTTGCCTTCTTCTCTCTCTCCTTCCACATGTGAACTAAAAACAAATGATTTTTGTGTGATTTGAATTGATGCCAAAAAAATGGAGGCCATGTTTGTATTCATAGTGATCATGAGGTGCCCAAATGGCACATCTCCTTGTGCTAGACAGACTTTAAATTTTTTGGAGGAAAATTTGAATTAAGTTACTTCTTGTTAATTTTTCTTTTAGGGTCATGACTTGAGTAGCTGGGAATACTGACCACATCTACCCAAAAAAATCAACACGGGCTATAATAGAATATTCGAGAAAAGGCATAAAGAAATCAACATAGGCTATAATAGAATCTGGGAGAAAAGGCATAAAAAGGAGAGAGTTGAGAGAGTATGGGTCCATTTCATGTAAGTGAAGACTGACTAACTGAAGGAGAGGAAGGTGCAAACGAAATTGTGGGAATATCATATTTGTAGGCTAGTTAAGTCAAATAAGAGATAGTATGAGAAGGTAATATCCAAGGCCACCAATTCAAGAATGGTATGGTTGTCTGCGAGGTCGTGAAAGCACCGAAAATTTAGAAGCTTAAGGGAAATTATTATAAGGATTGGTTTGTAGCTTAATAACATGGTAGAGTTTTATTCCTGTGAGGGTTTCACCAGCTTAAAAAAATTCTATGCTTTATGCGATGTTGTAAGTGTTGTTGCACATTTATCCGTCCAACTTTTCTTGGGTTGCATAAAACATAGGGATCCCTATAAGCATGCATGCATGGGTATTTTCTTCCCATAGTAGTTTAATGAAATCCGTCTAACTCATCCACTGGAATACATATCATAAATTCATCCTTTGGTGAACATAGTTAACTTTAATAAAAGCACAGTTTGATGCTAATACAGCAGTTTGGGCCAAGAAGAGAATAAAATGTTTCCAAGTTTAAACTCATTGTTAGTTTGATACAATACTTGTTTATGAAAATAAATACATTTAAATAAATTTATTGAAAGTTTTATGTTGGGAAACTAAGCTCTGCAAGGGAAAAGTTTAACAGTTCAACTCAAACTTGGGAAAAACTCTGTCACAAAATAATTAAAAATGATGTCATTTCATTCAAGTTTTGGCATTTATTTTATACCCTAGTAATCTTTTCCATCCACCCACGAGTTCCACTCATTAGGGATAAAATAACCCATGAGTACTCATAAAATCAACTAAGTTCCGGAAAGTTTGACTCATGGCCAGAGAGTTAGACTCAAGAGAGAGTTAATTTGGCTTGACAACAAGCCCAGGTACTACTCAGTGATTTTTTTCACATATTAAGAAAATATGAAAAAAAGGACTTTTTATGTCAATATAAGAAGTAATCTCAAAATTATATATAATTGTTCACCAACTTTGCATGAGTGTGTATCAAAATTTAAGGCTTATATTTCAAATACAAATTGACTAAACATGTCAAACAAAATAACTTCAAGAAGTATGAACATAAAATACCCCCTAGATGGGAATATTACATTATCCTTTACTGTTGGCCTTCACACATTTGTCTATGCAGGAATTGGTTGCAAATTCAATTTACACTTTTAACATTTCCATCTACGTTTCTACACTTCCATTCCACTACATTGTTTGATAGCTTTTGCAAACATTTCACTACAGTTGAAACTTCAGCTTTTGGCCAAATCCCATACTCTCTTTTCACATCATAGAGCAAGTGAAAATACAAGCATGGTATCAACATATGTGTGTGCATGCATCTATCAATATGTGTGTGTGTGTGTGTGTGTGTGTGTGAGAGAGAGAGAGAGAGAGAGAGAGAGAGAGAGAGAGAGAGATCTAGAAAACAAATCAAGCAAGACAAGAGTTAAAGTATTACTAAACAAATTTCACAATAAATAGAGGTACAAAAATTAGGATATGAGAATATAAACAAGTTTGTTACATGCCTGGGTGTCTAGAAATGTGAAATCTACGTCCAAAGAAACCTCCAGTGCCATGAATTCAAAGGGAAAATCATCTGCAAATGAACCACTGTAAATTTTAGCAACACTAATTGATTTTTGTTAGCTAGATTGTGTGCTATAAGACATGGCACCATCCCTCACTTCTTGTCTACTTGAAACTAGTGGAAATTTTGAGCTTCCTTGTTCTCTAGAATGCCTAATATTGTTAACCATGTCATTTCTAACATTCAAACACCTTTATAGGTCTGTCGCATGCTATAGAAAATAGTTATCCAATGAATTAAACAATAGTACTTAGTCAGCTGTGATTATACACCTTATATGTTCTATTTTCACAACAATTTCTCTCTCTCGTCTCAAAATAGTGCAATGATATGTAAATAATGGATCTAAAATATGGAGATCCCTAGCTGGAAAGTCACAATGCCTCATTATTGTTAATTTATCTACCTCCAAAACATGGGAACTCCCATTTTTATCTACTCTTATCCATGATTGAATCCCCTGCCCTCTCTTTTTAACTCCCAAAAGTTCTAGTACTTGAAACAAAGGTCTACCAGGCACGGTTTATTGAGAAGGAGCTTTACATGCCAAAGAAATAGAAGGTTGAGGAGGAAGAAGGGGCTCTTTCAAATCTGCCATATAATACTTCTTTCTAGGTTCTGAGGATTTGTATTCACGGGATCAAAGTCTCCAAACCTATCTATATAATTATTGATAAGTGATATGTGCCTCTGAAAAATATATTTCCTTCTCATTTTTTATATTTATTTTGAAATAAAGGCTTCGTGAGGCCCAATTCGAAAAGCATCTAAAGGTCATTGCCTTGCATTGCTATAGGTGAACCTTGTAATGAGCACTTCCGTGAAGGGGCTATTCAATCCAGAACATCACTCAAACCCTGAGAACCAACCAAACAATTCGTCCAACCCTTTTGATGAAAAAAAATGAAGGATTTTCCACAAAACATTAATAGAGTGAAGGGCATAAAATACCTTTCCAGTGGTAACTACCCACTATAACGACCTTACCCCGAACAAGAGCGCATTAGACAAAGGACACACCTTCACTGCAAAGTTCAGACACCCGCACTGTAGAATTTACACACGCACATCTTACACTGCCACAACTCAACAATGGAGGTTGTCTAATTGATACAGGAAAATCACCGAGCTCAACCCGACCCTTGGTTTCTTGGAATGGTATAGGTTTATATAGAAGTTGTAGAGAGTAGACAACATTGCGACATCTCAGTCCCATAGAAAATCTCATACATTACAAGACCTTCCCCCATTTTTTGGAGGTATCCCTTCTCACCTCTTATGCTTTATCTACCTTCTTGAGTCCTAATATCTCTCAATCTATCCGATTTTCCCACATAAACATATACTTCATCTTTCTAGGCTCCTCTCACATTGAGTGCAAGCACTTATTGTAACCCATCATCCACAATGGCAAGCACTAACCACTAACCCAATCCCTTGTCTACCATTGCAACGAAATATAACTTGCAAAATAGGAAATTGGGGCCAATGCAAGCAAATCCAACCTCCAAACTAGAAATCTGGATGATTGCAATCAAATCCAACTTTGAAATGAGGCAAATAGGTTTTTTCGACTATTTAATGCCTTGTTTTTTAGGGCTAAAATATAATAATTATTTATTTTTTAAATAAATTTTGGGCTAACTATAGAAAATGGTTGTAATATAAAAAATTTGGCCTTCCAAAATATTAAACCCCTTAAATTTGGCCTTTGGGCTAAGATTTGCCCCTAAAACTTTCTATGCGGGTGGGTGGTGGGTGGGTTGAACCTATGACCTCCCCCTCTGAACTCAGTTACATAACCATCGGACCAAGCACCAGATTTTTTAAATGGAGACAACCATACTGTATTTAAGCCTACAACAATGACGATGGTGGGAGTGGAGGGAGCTAGCCCCACGGGTCAGCTCCCTCACCATACAACCATGTTATATACCCATGGGCCAACGGTAACTGATAAGCGTGCTTAGAATGACGCTAATCCTGTTTTAATTTAATTATTCTATTTTTATGTTGGTGGTAGTTTTGGAGGCGCACCAATTTCAGCGAAATTGACAATTTTGGTAGTGCTAACTATAGTCTTCTCCAGTTTTAGCAGGGTTTCCTAGGAAAATATTGAATGAAGCATATGTTGAGAAATTTTCAACCAAATTGAGCTTAGAAAGAGGTTTTCTTGGCTAATTTGAACATTCTTAACACATTGGTGCAGGATTCATGAGCCATAGAGCTTTGTAAACACCATTTTTACCACATTGAGCTAATACAGAGGCCCAATCCATAGATGTTGGACCAAAGAGATGTAGCCCAACAGGGGTGAACTCCTTCATCAAAGCACTGTGCTAATGTTTCTCTTTAATAGTTTGCTTCACTGTACATGTTTCTTTTTTAGTATTTTTTTATGGAGCTATTTTTCTCATGAATGTCTTTTATTTCTTAAGAAATTTACCTGATTGTATGCATAAATAGCTAATGAAATCTTAGTACAAGGAGAAATAAGCATGCACAAATTTATAGATCTATAATTTTTTTAGCACAACAAAACTAATCTTACAAAAACAGATGAAGTTGGTATCAGAGGAAAGGTTGAATTTCTTCATTGCTTGAGTTGGTTGAATTAGGGTTTTAATGGTTGCAAAATTGTGATGCTTACAAGGTTAAAGTTGCAGAGAGGAGAAGGGAAAATATTGGTTGCAACTCTCAAGACAATGCCCAGAATCAGGAGAGCCACAAGGCCACAATCTCCACCACCAAAGTTCCAATTCTATCTACACTTGAAACTCCTCAATTTTTGTCTTCAACTGAGATTCAAGAGGTACAATAGTGCCAATTTCTGAGCTTGAATCCATAGCCATTATGTATGGAGAAAGAGAGCCTAAAGGTCCCTCTTCAGAAGAGGAATAATTTAAGAAATATTTCTATACTTTGACTGATATGGTTAAATCCCTCTATGAGGAGAGGAACACTAGAATGGTTGGAGAGAGTTCTAAACCTCCACATGGAGAAGGAAGATCATAGGACAAAAAAAATGAGAATAAGGATTCCAAAGGGAATGGTGGAAATCCGCCTCCATCTCCACCATATTCATCATCTTCTTCATCATCTCCATCATCTCACACAACATCATCTTCCACTACCACCACTGAAACTAGCCATACTCATTCCCAACCACCAAGAGGAAAAACTCCATTACTGAAATTGGACATAAAATTCGAACTTCCCATGTGCAATGGAGAGATGAATGTAAAAAAGTTGGACAATTGGATTCGATAGTTGGAGGTATAATGTAGAATTTAGAACATTCAAGAAGATGACATAAAGATCTAGTTGGCTTCATTGACGCTAGAAGGAGTTGCACTAGTTTGGTGGGAAGCAAATACTCAAGAGGAAATGAGAATCTATGGTAAGATATCCATCACTTGGGTTGAAATTTTTTCTTCACTTAAAATAAAGTCTTGTCCTATAGCCTATATGAAGAAATCCATTATTAGTTGGCAAAAGTTTAGGCAACTTAACCACCAAATAGTCCAAGATTATATGCTAGAGTTTAGGAAAGAGGATTTTTTATGAGGAGTGAATTTGAACTCCCAGGGCACACTACTGAAATACATTGGTGGTTTACATTCCTATCTTAAACACACATTCTTATGTTCAATCCAGCTAATTTGGATGAAGTATGTGTGCAAGCCATGAATGTTGAATCTAGAGGAAAGAACACTAATGAAGAGAGTAGTAATAAAAAGCCACCTAAGGGAAAGGAGAAAGAGGAAGGAGGACAACGGAAAGGGAAGAAAAATGAAAGTGTGAAGAAAGAAGGGGAGAAAGTTATATGTAAACACTATTCAAAAGGGGGATATAATGAGGATCATTTCTTGAAACTCCATCCAGAAATGAGACCAAATAAGTTCAAAAATAAAGGGAAATAGAAAACCACTGCTATCACTCAAGAAGATTTAGGTTATAAATTAGGTGATTAAAACAAAATCATTGTCATGGGAATCAAAGAAAAACAAGATATTGCAAGCACTAGTTCACAAAACTATAACTTTACTACTACTCCAAATGAAAAGAGACGAATTGAGTTATTTCATTTTAGGGTCATATCTAAACACACCAAGATTGACAGACTCTTTGATAGTGGTTCAAAAGTGAATCTAATCTCTAAAGAATTAGTCAACATATTAAATCTTGAAATTGTATCTCACCATAAACCATACCCTTTGGGATGGATAACAAGAGACACCAATTTACAGATTACAAGAAAATGTTTGTCTAATTTTTCAATCACTGCAAATTTTGTTGGCAAAGTAGAGTTGGATGTGGTACCACTTGATATTACAAGTGTGGAATTGGGTAGTCCATATATGTATCACCAAAGTATTATGGTTCATATAAGGTGTTGCAAGAGATTGGTACTATGGCATACAAATTGGAGTTTCCTGCAACTTTCTGAGTGCACTCAATTTTCCTTGTTTCATGTTTAATGAAGGTTATAGGTGACAATCTCCTAGTTCAAACAATATTGCCAGAACTTGATGAGGAAGGAAAAATCATATTGGAACCAGAAGAAGTCACAGAAACAATAACTTTACAGCTATGGAATCGATCAATTTCGGAGTATCTCATCAAGTGGAAGAACTTATCTGCTGAAGATTCCACATGGGAGGATGACAATTTTATACAGAAGCATCCAAAATTACTCAAGCGTTGAGGATAATGCTTTTCAAAAGGAGAGGGGCATGTTAGGTCCCTATAATACTAGCGATTCCCCCATTACTATTGTCATTGTATCCCTTATTATTATTATTGTTCCCCTATTGTCCTCGTATTTTTATTAGTGTGCCCCATAGAAACCCACTATTGTTATTATTGTGCCCTTCTGTTATTACTGTTAGGTCAGCTTGATTATATTGTGACCCCTTAGACTCATATATATGGAAGGGAGGTTTAATCATTTGTATCATCCAAGAATTGCTCATTTGTGTAATGTAAAGGAGGTTTCCCCCTTGAAGAGGTGAATTCCAAGGCGTTTATCTATCTTTCTATCTTTTTGTGAGCTACTTTCCTAATAATTTTTTGGGTACAACAGATATATCTAAAGGAATCCCATTAAATTCAATAATATCCGAACTTTTATAATTTTCATTGTTCAACAGATAATTTACAACCGCCTACTTTTTGTAGGTAAACTTTGACTTACATATGGGAAATACAAAAAATTAAAAGAACCTCATATGAAATACCTAAACAGAAATATGCAGATAGTAAATAGCATACAATTGCTAATGATTATGCAAGTGAGATCTATGTCTAATATCTATATCATAACCAACATGCCATATTTTTTATTCTCCTTAAAATCCATGGGAATGGCAATCAAACATGGTTTAACACACCTTTACTATTTTCTTACTATATTTTTCAATCTCTTCCTTGATACTTGTCTATAATAGATAGATCATATTCCAGATTCAACATGAAATTTATAAAAAAGACATCGATGAGAACATAAACAAATGATGAGCAATTTTAACGTAAATAAATATGTCACAATTTGTGTAAAATTTACCTCAATGACCTCACCTAAGTCTTTTGTTGCATCTTCTTGTTGAGAATATCTATGCACAAGTAAATAAAACGAAAGGTGGTGCTAAGAAATTTTACTCATAAATGAGGAACTCGGTGAGAATTTGAGCATCTTGAGGACATTATATGATATATATAGACTCCAGATATATCAAATTTGGAAGACTCTGAAGCAACCAAACTACATTGTATCTTATAAGTAAATAAAACCTCACCACTTTGCATGTTCTTCCTTTTTTTAAATCTGGGGGATTTCCATAAAAAACATACCTAACATGAAAAAAGAAGAAGTAATGACACCATTTAATATTAGGAGCATTATATTTCAAAGTAAATAGTAAAAATAGTGATTACAAATGAAACCATTTTCAGCTCATCTTCCCAACGAATAGATGACCAGTGTAGATTCCTACAAGTCATGAAAATAGATTTTGACTTACACAAGCTTAATCCTATCTTCTAATTATCTTATTGTTCAAGTGAGCATACCATGCAAATGGGTACAGTAATCAATACAATTTCCAATGTGTTATCTACTTGGTTCCCACTTTATGAGGATATGAATTTTAATCCTCAAAGTCAATCACATTTCAAAACCTTGTTTCAAATAATTGTTTAATATTAAATGAAATCCAAAAATGAGTAATGGCTATCTTGTAACTTATCCATCTTCATTTACAAGAAATTCATTACCAACTCTTCCCACAACAATCAACAACATCAAATCACACAATGTGACTAATAAAATCAATATATTGGTTCCAACACTGGTACCAACTCATGCATGACACCTGGATAAGGTAAAAGAGCATGATGCAACAAGTGATCCAGGAGGATCTCATCAGATCAGTTACACATTTTAAGTGTCTTCATCAGCATTCATTTCAGTGTCGTCAACTTTGACAGTGTTGTTTATGGCTCAGGTTGTTCAGGTCATGTCTATGGCTTTGCATCATTTCCATGGTAATATGGTTTTGTACTTGGCTATCGACATGTGGTTATTGTCAAATCCATCAGGATTTGGTCGTCGACACGTGTTTGTCGTCTGCCTCACAGGATCTAGGTTGTTGACATGTAGTTATCGTCCACTTTGCAGGATATGGTTGTCGACGTGGGTTGATCATTCGCCTTGCAGAGTTTGGGTTTCATCAAAGGTTTTTCATTGTGCAATGTTGCTAATGTCGCTTTGTGACATTAGATTTTTAAAAACGTAATGTAAAACCCAATACAAAGCTAATACAAACCTAGACCTCAAACTATACATACCATCAACCTATTGAAAACCTATTTCATATTACATTACAATGCAATCGAAAGACCTAACCCTAAGTTCTAAACCATATTACAAGCCTACATGTATTAAAATACATAAAACTACATCAAAACAACTCTTAGCCTATTCAAACTATATTACAAAACATTACAAATTGTAAAATAGTCCCTAACCGTGGGGTTAGCCTACGTCAAAGACTGTAGGTGGAGACTACTCCTTGTGAGTGATAGAGTCTAATCATTGGGGTTATGTTAACCGCCATCTTAGAAACCACGCGAGGGTTGTAACTCTGTGAACACGTAATTGTTAAGTTAATAGTTGGGTAGAGTTATCACATGTGAAAACGCTAACCTTATCGGATCTGCCAAGGAAGAACTGTTGCTGAAGCTGTCACGCGAATAAGCCACTAGGTGTATGTCAATGGTTAGACTGCCTTGTTCATATGTAGATGGTCAACCTCCTCTACTTGGTCAACAAGCCTCCAATGGTTATGATTTAATACAAAGTTTATTTTGGGTTTTTGTTGGAGCTTTGGGCGCAAAACTAATTTGATGACCATGTGACTAGGCCCTAAGGTGTTCAAACATGTTTCAACCGAGGCTATGTTGTTGCATTCATGCCAATATTTCTAAGAAGCTCTGGAATGTATCTACAAACCTTTAAATGCACCTTTTCGTTCACGAGGAAGACATTGGTGATTTTGAGTTTTAAAGTGTAGATTCGTGAGGATATAGGCGATTTTGTTTTCAGTGTAACAACGACATCGGGAGTCAGAATCGGAAACCATGATAGGAGTTGGAAATATGGTTAAGAGAGCTTCATATGATAGTGACCAAAAGTGCCTACATGCACATTTAATCTGGTCAAATTTCTGCGTAATAGGCCTCTTCAGTTTCAATCCTAACAAATCAGTCGCGCATCTTGAAAGTAGACCCGGAGATGTAGTCCGTCAGGGACGAACTCCGTAATCAATCTTGATGTCTAGTATTGTTATTTATTTTCTATTTTCTCTTATGTTTTGGATCTTGCTTATGTTTTAGAAACTGTCGTAAAGTCAATCTTCTTAAGCAGTTCTCATGATTTCAACACTTTCAGTTAACATTCTATTCATTAATGGCATAATAAATTCTACATCAATTTAAACATATGATCATTTCAGATCATATAATTTGGTATTAGAGTAGGTTGCATTTGTCGAATTTTCCATTGAATGTTAGCTAGGTCAATGTCGCAACGTGGAGAAGGAATCCTTGAGCAGATTGATCTAGAGATTGGAAAGTAATGAGTCGTTTATAAGCCGACCATGATAGGACCTGATGCAGGTGAAAATACTGAAACTAAGATGAGTGATGAACAGTTTCAGCAAGCATTCTCGAAAATGCAGTAGATGTGCGAAGAATTGTATAAAGACAAGAAGGAGAGAGATGTAGCTTCTTCTTCAAAGACATTGAACAAGGGAAAAGGTAAAGACAAGGCTAATAAACCACCTTCACCTCCATCATCTCCATCATCATCTTCTTCGTCTTGTTCCAGTGTAGAATCTGAAACATATTAGAAACCTAAGAAAAAATCTCTTTTAAAACTTGATGTAAATTTTGAATTACCTATTTATGATGGTGAAATGAATCCTAAAAAGTTAGATAACTGGATTAAGAAGTTAGAAGTGTATTGTCATATTCAGAATATTTTTAATGACAAAATGAAAATTCAGTTGGCTACACTTAGAATGGGGGGGGGGGAACTTTAATCTGGTGGGAAAGTAAAACTCAAATATATGTAAAGCAAAAAGGAAAAGTCATTTATTCATGGTCTAAGTTTTTAAAAGCTCTTAGGAAACACTTATATCCTTTATGATACATGAAAAAATTTGTTATTGATTGGCAGCATCTGTGGCAAGGTAAAGGGCAGAGTGTTCAGGAGTTTACTCAAGAGTTCATAAAGAAAGCATTGGTGCTTGGTATTTTATTAGATACATGTGAAAATTTATTAAAATACATCGACAATTTACATTCATATTTGCATCATACTTTATAGATGTTTAATCCTAATGATTTTGATGAAGTGTGCATTGAGGCCATACATATTGAATCAGGTGGAAGACCATTCAAGCTTTCATTGCAATCATCCAGAGAGCTAGAAATCGAAGATTCCAATGATAGTAAGGGGAAGAACAATTCGAAGAGAAAGAAATCAACGATAGCTCAAAAGGAAAGACCTACTTGTTCTCATTGCCAGAGAATTGGTCATGATGAATCTAAATGTTGGAAGCTTCATCCAGAATGTAAGCCCAAAAATTTCCTTAAGGAAAATGATGAAAATAATGAAATTGTAGCAGTCTATCAAGATCTAGGTTCAGATTCAGGTGAGAAAGGAGGATAACTACCATGGTTACAATAGGTAAAACTTCTGACATTGTTTCAAGTTCGAATACTATTGCATCTTCATCAAACATAAATCCTTCAAATGAGGATAAAAGAGTTTCAATTTTTAACATAAGGATAACTTCTAAGCACGCAAAGATAGATACAGTGTTTGACATCGGATCACAAGCCAATTTAATATCTGAATATTTAGTTAAGAATTTGGGTTTGGAGACACAGAATCATCCAAGAACTTACCCATTAGGATGGCTAAATAAATCAACTCAAATAAAAGTCACAAAATAGTGTCAATTAAGATTTTCCATTATAGCTAATTACATTGGTAAAGTGGAATTAGATTTGGTTCTCGTAGACATATGTGGAGTTGTCTTAGGAAGTCCTTATATTTATGATCGTGATGCAATATTTTATAGAAGAGAACATAAATATCACCTTAAGAATGACACGGTTGAATATATTGTCAAGGGACTTCAAAACAAAAATTACATGAATTTAGTTGATGCTTATTAGATGAAGCGATTAATGAATTCAAATAAAATATTTGTAATCATGTGTGTAAAGGAACTATTGGATACCTATACCAATAGGTTTCATATTTCATGATTGGCAAATTCAAATGCCAAATATGCTCTGCTTTGCTGGTACAAAGATCCCATATTTTCAAGGAAAAGCAAGGTGTGTACATGCCTTCATGTCTAGTAAAGTTGTGATGGATGGTCCAACAGTCTAATCTGGATCATGCCATGTTTCAATTTTTGTTGTAGTATAGAGAAAGAAATCTGTCCAAACTGTTTAATCTTGGCAGATCAGTAGTTAGGCAGAAAAACTAAGGTTCCCAACTGCTTAATCTGGGGCCTTGGAAGAAATAAGGGTAGTGCTAGATAGGAAATCAAAGGAAAAAGCCAATGGAAAAGAAAAGGCACATAAAGGGTCTGCAAGTCCAAGTGCACCCTCCAAGAAGAAACAAAAATGCTAGGCAAAATAGTTGGGTAGGTAGATGGGGTTGTAGAAGTGGTGTTCCTTCCAAGCTGAATTTTGTTAATCAAATACAAGGAAAACAACATAATGAAGCATGTCTAACTTCCCTTTTTTCCTGATTCATCACTCATTACTAACCTCCCTTTACAAGGTGTGTTTATAAGAGATATTTAAGGTTTTATGTTGGTCCTTATGGCCTTTAAAAGCCACATTTCTTGTGCAAAGTTCTTTTCATTTTGATCTACTCTTTAAACTAAGTTGTTTTCAAGAAAACTTAGTAACATCACTCTTCATTCACCCTCTCCCTCCATATTAACCTCTAACTTTTATTATCTAGCTCCCTATGCTTCCCTTTCCCTACTATTATAACACCATGGTGTATAAACCCTAATCATTCTATAAATATCCCCTCCTTGGCACTATTAGCCATATGTTTCACTACTAGGGAATCAAATTGACATCTGGTCAGTCTGAGAACCCGAGCCTAACACCCTCATCCCTTACAAGCTCATCTACTTAGCCAACCCTTCATTTTTCCTAAAGAAACATTGAAAAAACCCTTTTGCACCCTTATACCCGCTCAAAAAACAAAAAAATGCATGAAAACCCACTTTCCCCGCCTTATCCTAAGCTCGGGACCCATTTCCGCTTTTGTATGAAATTCCATAGAAAACCCATCTTGTCCTAAGTTTTGTGATATGCGCACCTTTATGAAAAAACATTAGAAAATCATGCAAATACGCGAATATTTCCAAAGTCCCGCCCGGGCACAAATCCCATCAAAAAATCATTTTTTAATCCCCACTCGACGCCGTATCACCCATGCAAATCATCGGCCCAATAACCGTCCAATCAAGCCCTTTTTATCCAACGACTGACATTGACATTGGACCGGCCCCGACGTCCGGACGATATCGTCCGATATCTGTCAGTCGCTGATGTCAGGCCGGGTCCACGCGTCGCCTCCAAGTTCTATCGGAGCCCCCTCTGACAGATTCCCTTCCGTATAAGAGCCGGTCCGATATTTCGCCACCTGTCTGCCAGCGTCAGCGCTCCCTCACTGCCTGCGTCAGCGCCACGACTGCGCGCTCCGTCCACCATTGCTCCACCTGTCTGCCACCTCACTACCCCCGTGGACCAGTCATAGGTCGCCACGTCACCTGATGACGTTATGCTGACGTCATCCAACCCGGACCCACCTGGTGACGTCATGCTGACGTCAGCCAAAAAAGGCGCGAATGATCCGAAAAAGCCATATTTTGTCAATTTTCGCGTTCTTTTCGCACTTTTGGAAAAAACTATTGTTTTTCTCTCTGCATGCGTTTCACGACCATTTGCGCCAACTTGCTCAGAATCGACCAGGAGACCTCCACGCGCCTACCCACCTGCATTGGTGACCCGGCCCATCGATCTACCAGGTATTTCTCCATACAAGTCTTCTCCAAACCTGGTTTTTCTCTGTAATAACAAGAAAACTCATTTAGAGCACAAAAAACGCATAATTCACCAGAAAATTACCTGCACCCAGCTCCCACTTGAAAAGTTAACGGTCGAAATTCATTAGCCTAGCCATTTGGACTGAATTTTCACTGAAAACCCGCATTTTTTCGTTTGCGCAGTCGTGAACTAAAACCCGAAACCTGCACTCAATTGTTGAGAAAGGTCTGTTAAAGACTAATATTTTCCTTCTCAAGGGACTAAAACGGTACTCCAATTGCTGCAGACTTGCCCTGTTACCCTTCATTTCTCAAGTTACCTCTTCACTCAGGCAGTGCTCTTCCAGCCTAAGAAACAACAGTCCATTTGCAAAGCACAAGCTAAGTAACCATGGAAACTCCAGTTGCACCAGTTGCCCTCAATGTTGCTCCCTTAAATGCCCCTCAGAGAGAATTGGAGTGGCAGGATTTGGCAGACTTGGACTACCAAATCTCAGAGGACTCCTCATCAAAAAGCAAGTTCCACCTCCACCTGCTGAATGAGCTTAAGGCCAAACATGAGGATGGGACAGACATACTAGGCATTTGGGATTCCTTCCTCCCAATTTTCAGGCTCCCTCAGGTCAACCAATTCCTTGACCTGATTCATCTGTGTGTTGTCTGCTATGACCCCATGCAAAGAGCTGTGCTTGACCCTTCAGGCTCAGTGGTATTCTACATGACCCCTGAGGCCATTAGAGAAATGCTACAGTTCAAAACTCAGAAGAAA
>APFE030655254.1:0-10762 GCA_000404065.3 Pinus taeda
TTGGGAATGTTCAGCTTTCAACCTCCCCTCCTCTGGCCCAAGGCCTGTATTTATAGTGTTCTAGAGGAAGTTATTCAGTTCCAACATCAATGGGATACTCCCTCTTTTGGATGGGGTAGCTCCTCTCTTGATGGGATAAGTTCCTCCATCATAGGGATGCATGAACCATCTGGAGGCGCTCAATACACGTCAAACACTCTTCTAGAAGGCTCTAGAAGTGACCACAAGTAACTTTTTAAAGATGAAACTCGCGCCTTTTGACCTTTATAGGGGTACGCACCCATCCTTTGGCTTACAGAGTGTACAAGTACGCAGGCACAGTGTGTTTGGGATGCGTACACGCAGGCAAGGTAGAAGAACCTGCGTACCCAGAGATAAACATGTTTTTAAGTGACTTTCTCTCTTTTTGAAGTTTGACATGAAGAGCAGAGGTATGAGGCTTGACAAGGAGGATAATATGACTATTGATGGAGCCATATTAAATGCAGACAGTCATGGTGACAAATTTCAGTGTAACAGCCGTGATATAAGTCATTTTGTTGCTAAGTTCCGCTATAAGAATAAAGCATTTAGAAAAGGAAAGAATGGTGAAAGAAATTTCAAAAACCAAGGTAAGAAAAACTTCCTCTCCATGGAAGATAGTTCCTCCAATGGAGAAGAAAGTGACAGTGATGAAGAAAACAAAGAAAGAATATCATTTATGGCTAAGCATAACAAGATGGAAGCACTTGAAAAAAATAAGATGAAGAAGAAGAAAATACTGAAATTGAATTTCAAAATGAAGTTGTCAAAGTTATAAAAAAACTCAAAGCAGAAAGGAAAAAAGTAATTCTCTGGAAGTTATTTTAAAGGAGGTAAAGGAACACATCGAAAATATCAACAAAAGGAATGAAAAAGAAATCATCAACCTGAAAGTAAAGTTAGAATAAGCCGAAAGAATTGAAGAATCACTCAGGAATGAGTTAAAAGAAAGCAACGAGGCAACGAAAGAACTAGAAGCCCAAATAGTATCTCAAGATGAAATTGGGTAGTTGCTATGAATGAAGAATTGGGTCAAATTAAGAAGAATGACACTTGGGAATTGGTCCCACAACCAAAAGATACAAATGTCATTGGGATAAAATGGGTTTTCAAGAACAAGTTAAATGAGGATGGACAGGTTACTAAGAACAAGGCAAGGTTGGTTTGCAAAGGATATGCACAAGTTGAAGGAATATTTTTAAGAAACATTTTTTCCCGTTCCTAGAATGGAAGCTATCAGGATGTTCTTGGCTTATGCATGTTAGAGAAATATCAGAGTTTATCAAATGGACGTGAAATCAACATTTCTAAATGGAGAATTTGCAGAATAAGTATATATAGAACAACCTGAGGTATCTTTTCTCGTAGACAAGAAATATTATGTTTGTAGGTTAAAGAAGGCATTGTATGGTCTCAAACACGCACCTAGAGCATGGTATGCCCGTCTTGACAGGTATTTGCAACAACAAGGATTCAATAAGGGAAGTGCATATAGTAACCTTTATGTAAGGATTGAACATGATAGTATGACGATTATTGAAATGTATGTGGATGATATAATATTTGGGAGTGTTGATGACAATATAAGTAAATTTTGTTGCAACTATGCAGAGTGAATTCGAGATGTCACTACTTGGTGAGTTGACATACTTTTTGGGACTTCAAATATCTCAACAAGACAAGGGAATATTTATTTGTCAAACCAAATATATCAAGGAAATGTTGAAGAGATTTCAAATGGAAGATGGCAAGCTAGTTCTCACCCCAATAGTGATTGGTTGCAAGTTGAGCATAGATGACTCATTCAAAGACGTGGATAAGAGGATGTATAGATCTATGATTGGTAGTCTTCTATATGTAACAACTTCTAGGTCAGATGTGATATAGCCAGTTGGGCAAGTTGCAAGATTCCAAGAAACACCAAATAAATCCCATGTCATTGCGGTAAAAATGATTTTTCGATATCTTAAGGGAACAATAAGATATGGATTATGGTATCCTGAAGGAAATGAGATAACCATCTAAGCTTATACCAATGAAGATTGGGCAGGAAGTGTCGATGATAGTAAGAGCACTAATGGAGCAACCTTCTATCTAGGTGGCTGTCTTGTTTCGTGGTTGAGAAAGAAGGAATCTTCAATCTCTTCCCATAGGAAGTAAAATACGTAGCAACAACAACTTCTTGTACCCAAGTCCTCTGGATGAAACAAACCTTGCATGATCTTCAAGTGAAGTTTGATGAGCCCCTACTAATCTTCCGCAATAACACCAGTACCATTAGTCTCTCCAAGAATCTTGTGATGCATTCAAAAATTAAACACATTCCGATCATGTACCATTTTGTTAGAGAACAGGTTGCCGAGAAAAACATCAAGGTTGAATACATTGGGATGAAAGAACAAATCATTGACATCTTTACCAAACCTTTACCACGTGAGGCATTTGAGTATCTTCACCAAAAGATTGGGATTCTCCCAAGTTCCCATTAGATTATTCTTTTATCTAGTCAAGTAGAAAGGGGGAGTTAAGGCAAGTCACAGGTTTGTGGGAGAGGCAAGTGTTAAATGAAAGTTACCCTTTTCCATTAATGTCAAAGGGGGAGAGAAAGCATTAGGAAGGTTAGAAGCATGGTGTCAGGGGGGAGTTATGATTGCAACGAGAGTACTTGTGTTTCCATCAATGCCAAAGGGGGAGATTGGTTAAAGTGGTTGTTAATGATGCCAACCCAAGCAACACAAGGACTTACCCCAATCTTCAATGACAAATTTGACATGGAAATTCATGGAATATCGTGTTAGGGTAATTCTAGATAGATTCTCCTTGACGAAATGTTTTGTTGATATATGGTACATCCCGTGGTTTCCTCTGGTTTGAGAGAAAATAGAGTTTGAAATTGAAGACCTACTTTTGTGGGCTAAAACCCCAGGGGGTAGTGACATGACACCTCCTCCTACGATTTTCAATATATGGCATTGTTTATCACCGTAATCTTCCCACATATAGGTTACATAACTTCAAGAACTGAAGGTAATAAATCAATCATTGACTTCATGCACCTATGTGTCACCTACAAAACACACCAAGAAAGGATTAGTGTACACTATCCTTATTTCTTAAACAAACAAATAAATAATGATTACTAAATTAAATTAAATTTATTAATAGAAAAAAGTGTTTAAAACAGCCTAAAAGATGTACCTCTAATAAATCTAACGTCATCCTTTCTTAGTGCTTGAGATAACCATTTAATAATGTTTCATTGTTTTTAATGAGGCCCTTCAACAAAACACTCAAACCTAAGTTTAACATCTAACTCTCCACTATAACCATTTACTTAGGGCTTAAGGTGATATATTATTTAGTTAAGCATTATATTATTATTATTATTATTATTATTATTAACTCCACACGTCTACCTCAATAATGCCTCCTAATGTTCATCCATTTTACTATAAAAAGAGGTTTATGCCTCTTCTCATGCGTATGCACAAAAACGAAAATTTGAAGAGGCTACTTGTAAAATGATTTTGGCTATCCTGGGCTATCATCGCAAAACATCTTTAGGGATAGGGTTTGATTTTTGAGAGTTTTAAAGGTTTGATCTATTGCAGATCTTCAAGTGCAGGATCCTAGTTCAAGAAGGATCAAGTTCTAGGACCATACCCAAGGAAGATAGAGTTTATTTTTGAAGCAATATTCTCTTCCAAGATTTGCAATTTCAGACATGTGTTTTAAGGATTATGTTGCAGACTTATGTCTCTATGTATCTTCCTAGTTTCATCAAGACAAAGTAAACACTTTTATATATCTGTCGACCCTAAATTATGGTACCCTTTCTAAATCATCGAAGGTCATTAGACAACTAAAAGAAAGGTTGGAAGGTCACTATAGGACTGCAAATAAAATTTTTGGTCCACCTTCTACAGACTAGCATTAAGAAGTCTATCCAAAAGATTCTAACAAGACTCCAAGAGAAGTCTCGAACATGACTAGTGGACTAGTAAAGTGCTTCAAGCTTTCAACTGGACTGTGTTTTGAAGGACCTGCTGAGGTTAATTTCTCCAGAACTATAAGTATCTTCTTTGATAAGGTTTGCATTACATGGTTAGGATTGTAACTAAATATGTTAATGTTCGATTTTAAGTATTGAAGGGTTGTGTACTAAGCTTAATTAGTGTTTGCATAAAATGTGTAATTAAAGGTAGTTAGAAATCTTGTATAGTTTTCATAGTTTGTGGTAAGGTCTAGGTAGAATTGAAAGCTTTCATTAGGTTTGTCCTATTAAATAGTTTGTCCAATATTAGCTTGTTGGTAGTAATTGAACAAGCCAAGAACAAAACGACAGTAAGCAAGTCACAAGCACAATTCATGTACGTTTTAAATCATTCAATTTTGTACATTCATTATTTTATACTTACACTTGTTTTTCAGGAAAAGGTAAGTGAAGGGTGCTTTGTTTTGCTTTGGGATTGGGTTGCATTTGGGAAATTTGCATGCAGGTAGAAGAAGATTCAAGGAAAACACCAAGCAAGCATTCAAGAGTTTGAAGTGTCAAATCGATATCTCTTAAAGGAAGCATTTCAATGGGACATTCTTTGTAGACATAACAATCATCATCAATTGTTGTCCATATATTATGAAGAATTGTCAAAGTCAAAAGTCAAATCATTGTAACTAGGGGCATTATCTATGGTCAAATTTCCTAGAGTTGTAAAGTCATTATTGGGGAGAGTCTATTATATCATCAAGTTTGTCGAGATAAAGGTAGGCTGCCTATCATTTATTTAAAATCATTGTAATAATTTGGCTCGCAAAAATTCTCCTTTTAGATACCCAATTTTGGCCTTCCAATGTGACTATAAATTTTGGTCCAGATGCAGCAAAATGATGCCCTAGATCTCGCATGTGTGAAGAGATATAGCCCAAAAAGTCCAAAACTTTGTTTCCTTCTTCTTTTTCTTCGTTAGGTATTTAAGCTTCTTTCTTGTCTTCCTTGATCAAACTTATTTTGAGTTGAATGGATGTTCCTTTGAGTGAGGTAGATGTATCTTATATATAAGCTTCTAAGGAGCTCAAATTTTTGTCCATGAGGCCAACTTGATCCTTCTTGTAGGTCGAATTGTTTGACAAGACCTTGGAGGGTCTTTATGACACTTTTGACTTTTACGAAAATATTATTTACAAGGTACAACATCCTAAAGGGGTATTACATGTATGCCTATGACTATTTTGACTTCATAACCTATGACCAAACTAGAAGCACTCAATGGGTGCTTCACCTATAAATAAATTTACCTTGAGCATGAAACCCATGCATCAAGAATGACAATAATAAATTTATTTTATTTTTGATGTTAAATATATAAAATCATGATTACAATAGACATTATGAAGATTGAACCTAGTTACACATTTCAAAAATCGTAACATTAAAATCTTAAATGGGATATACAAGATAGTTAGCCTCTTTTCAACATCAATGTCAATAAAATGACAAGTATTGCTAGAGTATGTGCATTGCAACATCACTTTTCTTCACGTGTCTTTTAAATTGTGGTTCATATATGCAAATCCTTGTCATGGTCACTAGGAATATTTTGAGCACATCTTTTTCTCATGTATTGTTGTTAAAATTGGCAACTAGGGAAAAAATTCATGTGGGTCATCTTATTCATGGCTAATAATATGTTCACTAGATTCCTTTCGTTGAGAGGTGTAGGATTGATATAAATATCATCCGATTCCGATAAGTATTCATGGAGATATGAATTTATTTTCATTATGGAATTATTATCAAGCCGACCTACAACTCATGTAGGCTTAGAAGCCCAACAGTAACATCTATTCAAACACCAACGTTGTGTATAAATATAGGACTTTTCCTCATTTGGACTCACTCATCTCATCACATCTCTCTCTCTTTACTACGCAGAAAAGAGTCTCTTCTCTACTGCGTAGAAAAGGGTCTATCCCTCACACATGCGAAGGTGGAAGCTGCTGAAACTGAAGCTGCAACTGTAGAAGTAAAGTTTGACCTGTGTGGACTAGAAGATCTCATCTGAACTGCATTGTAGGTTCATCTGAACCTCCTCTGAAAGCCGCAACTTTTGTGGTGGAATCAAGTCAATCCGGCAGACAGTTTGCAAGATATCGATTGCCCTAGTTTGAAGGAAGCTGCTGAAACTGAAGCTGCAACTGCAGAAGTGAAGTTTGACCTGCGTGGACTAGAATATCTCCTCATCTGAACTGCACTGTAGGTTCATATGAACCTCCTCTGAAAGTTGCAACTTTTGGTGGTGGAATCAAGCCGATCTGACGGTCGGTTTGTGAGATATCGTCTACCCTAGTTTGATGATGAAGCCGCTAATGCTGATTGCCGCTGATCTAGGGTTTGCTACTGCTGATGTAAATCAGATTTATTGTACTATTTCTCTCTACTGAATTATTGAAGATAAAAGAATATTTGATCAAAGGGTTTCCCCACACATTGTGGTGTTTGTCCCTAGCTAGTCGCCACATCTTGTGTCTCTTGTCTTGGCTTGTTTTCTGTCGATTGTTTAATGTTCTATCTGCACTTTACTTTATGTACATGTGATTGCTAATCTATGGAATATAATAAGAAAAAGAAGTAAACTATTATAAGCATAGAACATACCATAACTTAACATGGTATTAGAGCTGAGGTGAAGACCAAGCCTGAGCAAGAGCAAGAGTAATAACCGAAGAGAAGATTGGCAGGGCTATCCTAAAAGAACGATGGGGTCCTCAACACTCTTTCCTACTGAAGACAAGCTTCATGATAAAGCTTACTATCATGGATGGAAGATGTCTATCGATCTAACCCTTGAGGATCAAGGAGTGTTGGATCATGTGAGAGACAATATTATTGAGCCTCCATCAAATGCACCTCCTGCTGCCAACAATAAATGGAAGAACGGAGAAGTTAAAGCGAAGAAGATCATCCGGGACTCTATCAACAAGCACTTGGTGGCCTACATCTCTGAACTAGACACCTCCAAGTAAATCTACGATAGATTGTGGGTTTATTTAAAGTTAGTGATGCAAATCAAGTTTTGTTTCTTAGAAATAAGCTGAGGGAAATCAAGAAGGGTAAAGATGAGAGTATGCAAGCATACTTCTTAAGAATCACCGAGATCAAGAACGATCTCCTATCTATTGGGGAGACTATTACTGACAAAGAAATGGCACTGACGACCCTTGGAGGATTACCATCTGAATGGTACGTGTTTAGGACTACTCTTCTGAACAATAATGTAATTCCTAGTTTCGAGGAATTAATGGCTAGATACATTCAAGAAGAAACAAGCGTAGAAGAGCAAGAAATGCCCTTGTCTAAAGGTCCTCCTGCTGATTTTTCTTCTCATGCTAAGAAAAGAAATAATTCCGGGTCTAAATTGAAAAGAAAGGATAGACCTAAGGGTGGACGGAAAATGATGGTGTTACATTTGCAATAAAGCAGGTGTAAAGACCCGATTATGCTATATACAAATTATTATTATTATTATTTTTTATTTTTTTTAGAAAAACAAATACGACCAGAAAGAAACGCATTGAGATTTCACTTCATTGAACACACACATTACTGAAGCTCATTTCAGGAACATATCGAAACATTTAGATCTTTTTAATCTAAGATCAAGTAGTAACGAAATACACATGTACCGTACACCGGAAGGCGAGACTCTGCTTGCTCTATTGTCGCTGGTATTCCCTGGTTGCCGGTCACTTCTGCGAGTGTATGATGACGCACTTGATCCGAAACAAGACCCACCGGTTTTCCTCCTAGCCTACTCCTTGGGTACTCTTCTTCCCCGCGGACCCCCGAGCTGCAATGGGGTTGTACAATGGAGGAAGAATCTAGCTGGCAGAGGAGAGCAACCTTAGCTAAAGAGTCCCCTCTCTAAAAACCCTCTACCTCACCAAACTCACTATAGCTTCGTAGTCACTGCTTTCACATCATATCATCCATCCAAAAATAGGGTTCCCAAAAAGTCCCCTCTTCCATGGCTTGCCCCTTCTTTTATAAGAGTCTTCATAGATGACACTTGGCATGTCATGCATAATTATAATATTTTTATTTATTTATTTAATAGCTTGATTATTCACCTACCCATGTGTCACTCTCTCATCCAGGGTCACCCAAATTATTTACTTAACTTTTTATTTAAAACTAATATTTTCCTCACCTCACAAGATTCCTATTTCTTCTCCTAGTTGTTTCTTTATTCCCCCTTTTATTCCTTAAATTGTGTTTATTACTTGGTGTCAATTAATGAGTCAAGATTTTGTCCCCAATCTACTTCCTAAATTAACTCAGGTTATCTCTTAGAGGGATATTCTTATGTTGGTTGATGCCACATGGAGCTTCTCTACAATTCTTTTAAATTTAATTTATTTTTCTTATTTTAATTCACCTTCCTCTTTTCTTAATTAAGTTTAATTGGTTAAGGATTAATCTTTATCCTTAAAATACGCTTGTCTTTCCCTTTTTACCTAATACACCTCCTAATCTACCTAGTATTTTCTAACATGGGAAGGGTAGGGTTTTTAAGGTACTCTATTTTATTCCTTCCTATGATTCTCCTTACTCCAAGTTTTATTTTTGATTTAATTACCTTGGTTTCTAATCATCATTTACCCCTGATGTAACTTTACCTAGTTTTCATTCCTTACTTATATTTATTTACCCTTCAAGAACTTCCCTAGAAGTTCCAAGGGTGTCAAGTTTGGTTGTGCCCTTCAAGAACTTCCCTAGAAGTTCCAAGGGTGCCACACCTAACAGTTTAATTGTGATGCCAACGGTGCCAAGTTGGTCGTGCCCTTCAAGAATTTCCTTGAAATCCCAAGGGTGCCACATCGCTTGCCCTTCAAGCATCCAGTGACTACGAGGGGAAAATATCGTGCAATGTCATAGACCACTATCGTCTCTTATGTTGCCTGCTATAGTGAGACTAATGGTGCCGGGGATCAAGGAACCCGCCTTGATGCGCGCCCCCTAGTAGGTTCCTCATGAGCGACCCAACTTTGGGACCTGCCGTCATCGCATCGTGATCTTCAAGGCGAAGGTGTTTCAACCCTTCCAGCCCAAGTCACGGCGAGAGTGCTAGTGGGTGAGATCAGGGACTCTGTCCCACCCCTCCCATGTAGTTCCATCCACCTGTACAACCCCATCACCCATATGTGAGTCATTTGGTCAAGAAACTAATCTGTGCCTGCAACCATTAACATATCATCAGAATATAGTTAAACATATATGGCAGATTTCAGGATCGACTTAGACTTTAAAAGATAAAATAATATGAATTTTCATCAAACCAGGTGTCATCAACATGTCATATGCGAGTGTCTTTGATGGTTTCCTGCCATACTCAATAAACATCAGTAACAAGGTCTCTCAATGTTAGTCATTATCATAATAGCATCATTTACAATTTCTGGTCATTCACATCATTGTCCATTGTAAACCTGAACTAAGGAAAGTAGGTAACATAGGGGACACATCCCTCATGGCTATCATCATTTATCATCAATGGAACATACATATTCATTAAGCTATCAACATCATACCATCATAGAAATATACCTATTCATCAAATTTATCATCATTATGCTTTTAGTAGAGCGCATACATATTCTTTACTACCCACGTCATAGGTTCAAATAGAGACCAAACTTAACTATTTAATGTTGCAATCATCGGAACACTGATAGATAAGATACGTAATCATTCATGCTATCATAATATCAATGGAAAGCATTTATAAACATCACAACCATGAATGTCTCAAATAATAGTGTCATGTGTCCGGATCCTCAACCTGAGGTCCTCAAGGGTAAAGTGTGGGCATTATGTCTAATTAAATGTTTGCGTCATCTCACTGTCAGTCAACTAGAGCGGGCACTACAACAGGTCACTATGCAAGGGAATGCCCTGATAGAGAGGACTCTCACCATGATGATGATCAAAATCCATCTCATGGTAATTGAAGGAATGGAAAATTCAATAGCAAAGGTAAAATGAATGTTGGAAATCAAGGAAGAGGGCAACCATTCAAGAAGGCTAGAAATTCCAGGTATGAATCTAACACTGTTGACAATAAGCAGGCTGAATATTATCTACCAGCTGCTCTATCTACCTCCGCTCCTTCAAACTCAATGGGAATTGGGCTCATTGATAGTGATGCCTCAGGACACTTCACTGGTTACAAAGAAGTACTCCATAATCTAGTAGAGAAAGAAACTAACCTGAAAATTGTCCTTGGAGATGACATGAAATACCCCGTGAAAGGTGTAGGCAATGTTTCTCTCAAATTGAATCAAGGTAATACGTTCCACTTACAAGATGTATTATATGTACCTGATCTCAAAAAGAACTTGGTATCCATCTCGGTAATGGAAGACAAAGGCTACAAGGTAACCTTAGCAATGGCAAGGTACATATATGGAAAAATAATGTTAAATATTTTTTCACTCTTGGGTTTCGAGATGATTCTTTATATCAGGTCGGTGGAAGTCCACTAGGTGTCATGTCTTGTGACACAACTCTTTAGTCTGAACTTTGGCACCAGAGGTTTGACCACCTTCATTACAAACCTCTACCCAATGTAAGACAGATGGTAACAGGGATGCCCGAATTCCAAGTAGAGAAAGAAGGTGTATGTCCGGGATGTGCCGAAGGAAAGCTCAAAAGGGGACCATTCCCCTCAAGTCAAAGAAAGAC
>APFE030655260.1:0-18270 GCA_000404065.3 Pinus taeda
ACAGAGCGTACAAGTACGCAGGTACAGTGTGTTTGGAGTGCGTACACGCAGGAAAGGTAGAGAGAATCTGCGTACTCAGAGATAAACATGTTTTAAAGTGACTTTCTCTCTTTTTTGAAGTTTGACATGAAGAGCAAAGGTTTGAGGCTTGACAAGGAGGACAAAATGGCTATTTAACTGCAGATAGCCATGGTGACAAATTTCAGTGTAACAATTAGTTGGTAGCTTCGACATGTTCGCTCGTCGTGCCCTATTGATCTACAAAAGTTGCAATACATCTGTTGCAGAGTCTGGGTATACTTCTGCAATAGGTGGCAGTTGTATGTTGCATGCTTTCCTCCTACTTGACAAATTTCGCACTAGAGCACGGGCGCCGCACATAGCCCTGCTTGTACTTCTAGCCTTAATGGCATCAGTTCCCCTCCCACCAGATAGTTTTCAAATACGGGGCAGTGGTCCTTGTCGTGCCCTTGACTTTTACATTTGATACACCCTACTTTTGTACGCGCCTATGGTCAGGGCGCCCTTTCTTGCTTCAAACTTTGCATTTCTAAGCATAGGTTTTGTAGTTGCTCGTGGATTTGCTGAACTCCCAACCCTGGATCCTATATTGGGGTTTCATGCAACCTCATCATTGTCTCCAATGCTTCAGCTTGGGTTGAGATCTTTTGCTATGACAGCGCCATCCTCATATGTGTTGTCAAAAACGCCACAAACCACACGCAGTGTTGTGCATCCGTCAGCGCCATGTTAGCTTCACGGATTGTACTCTTCACTCTCTGATTCAGGTCCCACGGGGTTTCACCAAGTAACATCATGATGTCTTTGAACCCAATGATCGACTGCGTCTCTGATTTTGGCCAGCTAAATTCTTTGTTTAATGCATCCTAGATCATTGCTATTCCCACATTCAGATGATTGCTCGAGTACATTATATACCACGTCAACGCGCAGTCCTACAATACACTAACTAGAGTAGCTTTTTTGATATTATCATCCATTATGCCTTGGACTTCCCATACAGCCGTTACCACGAACCAGAATTGACCTGGTTCCTCACTTCCTACGCCTCTAAATACCGGAAACTTTATCGCACTCGCCATTCCAACCCTTGGTGGTGGTGGTGGTGGTGGGGGAGGAGGGGTCGGTGAAGATGGGTTTGATGTAGGTGAAGTAGGTGATGGCATGGATGGTCGGGGAATCAATAGAATGCGCTGATTTATTAGTCGGGGACTGCGCTCCTCAGAGAGAACCCTACGAGCTCCTCCTCGCTTTCTCGTGAGAGTGAAATTAGAGGACTATTTTCCAATCCCTCGATCCCTCGATAGCCTCTTCCGTTCCTCGTTACCCCAAACGTTAATGGATGCACATAACCCATTTTTCACATAACAACATTTTAATCCAAGTATTCAATGATTTGATGTACTTACCCTGCGGTCCTTGGAGAAATCACCTTTCTGCTTCGCTGTAACTCACAGTTGTGGCTATCACAAACTCAGTGATAAATTCTCCTATTATCCGATCCAACCGGTGATCTTCTGTACGTGTGATTTTATCTTCAGATGCCACTAGCCTGTGCACCAATTATGGAGTCCACACAATGGGTTGATCTAGTCTGCAACTTCCCACACTATCAGCTAGCCTCACGATCCACTTGTACAACTCCAGTGAGAAGGTCGCGAAGAAGATCTCATGGATTTCTATGTATATGTAGCGATCCAGTCACCTTTCCTCAGATATCCGTGGATTTATGTTCTCCTGTACTACGAACTCGTGCAGTTTCTGATCCAACCAATCTTCAATCTCTTTCTTCATAGGGTTCTAGTGTTTTGACACCAGACATCCCTTAGGCAGATCTCGGTCCCGACAACGGAACCATTTGTTGGCTTATTGGGGCTTGACCCTGGTTTGGAAAAGTTATTAGCCAAACAAATCCCATGCTACCGGCCCTTTTTTCAACAATCCATGGAGCGCAGACTGAAGTCTCATCCGAGGTAGCAGGGGAGGGTGCTGGAACCAGGTTTCCACACCCTCGGGATGTCTTGATGTGGTCAAGAAGGGGTTGTGAACTGATCTGGGGTCTCGCACCACTCTGCTTCCGCGTAGATCCGGAAGAAGGCACTTCCTTAATAATTATTATTAATGAGTTTGTTATAGATCAGATCTACCTCTTAAAGTCTTTAAGCAAACATTTAATAGAGATAACCAGTGCGTGCACCCAGAAATGTTAAGCGCACAGATCAAAAAAAAAAATTGCCTTCTAACCTTAGAGACTTGCTCTATTTATACATTTCCATGGTCTGCAGACCATGGGTAGGCCGACTCACTTTCTATTTTCTTACATTATTTTCAGGCAGACAACCCTTTCGCTTGACTCATTACAATTCACGCTCCACGCATCTCGTAGAGCCTTTTACCATACTATTGCCAAAAAAGTGGGCTTTGATCCCCAAACCCTTATGCAGGGCCTCTGCTACCCAACAAGGGGTACGATTGGCCTTTGCGCAGCCCTAACCTGTGATTCTGGTACTTTCGTGTTGCTAAAGAAGTGTATAGAACAAGTTTCCAATGTATCCTTAAGTGTTGAATTATCTTACTAAACAATCACAATTAGCGTTGTGTAAACAAATATCCTTACTTGCGTTCAATTATCCAATGTAATTACATACATTTGTGCGTCATATAAGAATTATAAATGAAATTCATACACAATATGAAAAGATGCATTAACAGGAAACAAAGACACATAATTTGTAAAATGATTCACTTTATTGATATCTTTAGCCGATTACAGACTCTATTCACCCTGCACACATAGCTGTAGGGGTCTACGCACTCAACTGCAGACTTATAACCTACACCTCTACGCACTCAGCTACAGAGCCTCTACCTACGCTACGACCTGAAAACTTAGACTTCTCTCCTTATCGCCCAAAACTTCTTCTACAACTTATGACTTCTAAACTACTTAGAGCTTACTAACTTAGCTCTTTTTATACAATCCCATAGTCTGTGGACCATGGTAGATCTTCTATAGCCGACTTTACTTAAAAAAATAAGGGCGAACAACCCTTTATGACTCATGACACCTTCACGCTCCGCAACCATTAAATGTGAAGTCTTACAACTTTATTAGAAAATTCAACCCAAACATGGGCTTCTAGCCCCAAAACTGTCGTTGGGGGATCTTATTCCCAACACCATGCAGTCACCCTTTTCCTTTTGATATATCCTTATATCTTGGGAATTTGTGGAGTACTGATGCTAGTCAATGCACGACAAGAGATTATTGGAGCAGTTTCTTCTAACTCTAGATCTTCTGAAGCTTCCCCTTATTGAGCTTCTTCATCTTCACAGTATATGCAAAATAATTTCTTCTCAATGCATTTATGCCCTTTACTATACTTGTTGCAATAGTTAAAACATAGTCCCTTTGATTTTCTTTCATCCATTTGTTGAGGATTCAACATTGTTGGTTTAGGAAATGGAGCATGATTTTCTCTACAGTTATTGGTGATTAATTTTCTAATGGTTATTTTTCCTCTCAACTTTTCTTTCCAAAAACAAAAACAAAAAACAAAAAAAGACAAAACAAAAACAAAAAACAAAAACAAAAAACAAAAAAAACAAAAACAAAAAACATGCTCTAGATATTTAGGTTCAAAGAGACACACCTCATGTTGGATTCTTTCCTTTAAAGTTTCCATAAATAGGTGTAACACGTTACCCTCTAAAATATTCTTTACTTTGAGAATCAACTTTTGGAATTGTTGAATGTGCTCTGTAACTAGACCCTTATGTCGAATATTTACAAATTGTTTAAAGAATGTGTTGTTGTTAATATCCCTGTAATGTGCTATCAATTCCTCTGTAAAAATGGACCAAAATATAATAGAATCTTTTTTTCTTTTGCAAATCATTTGATATCATACATGTTGGCCTTGTTCTAAAATCATGGATGCAATATTTACCTTTTGTAAGGATGCTACTTGGTGTAGATCAAATTATTGTTCCATTTGAAATATCCATGTTGCAAGATCATTACCATCAAATTTCCTCATACTAGTCTTCAAAATGCAGTAGTTCATTGGTATTGACTCGAAGCCTTGATGATATGGATCCTAGTTTGAAAATTCATGATTATGGTTATGCGATTCAAAATAATTTATTTCTAATTGTGATAGGATACTCCCTATATGAGATTGATTCTCAGCATCATACTTCTCCTTATGTTCATGATTTCCTTTGATCTAAACATCCCTTTTAGGAAACCTCTCCAAGAGAAGACTTTTCATGGGAATCATGGATTTTTGTATTTCTTCCTTAGTTTCATTCATCTTCTTTTCTATTCCTTCCATATTTTCATTCATCTTATTTCCCATTTCTCTTTTAAAATTTATTGAGAACTTAAAAAAACCACCTTTTTCAACATACTACCATCAATTTCATTAATTTATTCTCTAATTAAGATAACCTAAATTCTAAGTCTTCACTTTTTTCACGAGTCAAGGATGGGCCTTTAGTAGATTTAATTGATGTAGTACCTTTCTTTGGAGTTATGTTGGAAAATAATAATATCCCTCCTCTTTATTACAATTAATAAAAAAGGATCTTTGAATGAACAGTTAGGTGAATAGTAATTTGTGTACCTTAATTTGGAGAATATCAAGTTTGAAGCTTTATTGATACATATATGAGATTAGAGGCCTTCTAGATATGAAAATTTGTTCTGTAGTACTCTAATGTGTAGTTTCTACAATTCCACAAGTGTGAACTAAATCTAATGTGCCAATCGAAAGTTATAGTCACTTTCCCAAAACTTGTTGATTTTTTTGTCCTCTTCCCACGAGAAAAATTGTATAGCATGCCACACATCCAATTCTTGAAATATAATTGTGGAAATTATACTTGCGGTACTTTTATATGTCTCCTAAAATTCATGTTTGAGACTGAATTTTAGACCACATAAAAGCCCTAACTTCCTTGGAGTATATCTCTGAAAATACACAAAACTAAGATCTATATATTGGATGATATGTTCACCACAAATTTTCCTCAACATTCTCTAATTTTCATGTTTTAAAGCCTCACCAAAATAAATTTATAGCAAAAATGATGAATTGACATGTTTGAGACATAATTTAGGAGCGAGTAGAAACCCTAATTTCCTTGGGACTAGATCTTCAAAAATATAGTGAACCAAGATCTAAAACTTGAACTAGATATTACCCGAGATGTCTTCTCCATCGTCTCTAGGTTTCACCATCTAAAACCTCACATAAAATTAGTTATAGAAAAATATCCATGATGCCTATTTGAAACAACAAAACCCTAGGATCAAGAGAATTGATACCAAATGTTATGATCCTTACACATTAAAAATGATAAGAAGCCAATAATTACAATCCAATTTGAGGGGGAACCTCCTTTTATAATAAATATAATGAGCAAGACAATATTTGATGATCCTAAGACTAGGTATTATTATTATTATTATATATATAAGAGACAAATGATATGATTATAATAAATTGGGACCATGAGGGATTCTAGCCTACACAACAATATAGAAAAAGAAATGTAATCACTCAATATATATGTCTTAATAAGGTATTTTTGGGTTACATGGGGCTTATATAGGGCCTAACATTCAAACCATTGTTAAGTTGTTACAATAAGAACTCATGAAGGGCATAACTTTTTAGAAGTTAGATTTCCTTTCCCATGAAATCGATTCCCTTCTTACACAGTAACTCTTGGGAAAATTAATTGTCTTGATAAAAAACTTATCAACTCACACATAAATTATCAACCAATTTAAGTATACTTATTTTAAGGTTATCATGCACAATATATGCATGCATCTAATTGACATTGAGTAATTCATAATTGTTGCTAGGATTCTTGTATAACATCATGGCACTCAATCAAACCAAAAGTTGTTGTAACTTTTCACACTTGTAGGAATGGAAATCAATTCAGAAAAGTCTCACTGTCAAACTCTCACTTATGTAAAAACAACGTTATGCATGCAATACTAGAAATAAAATCACACTTGCAGAATAAAATGGCACTCTTTTATCTATAACACTCTTGTAAGTAAAGGAAATAACACTCCTTGAAATCAATTCCACACAACCATCAAGCCAACTAGCATTAACCCATTCATTCATTGTATAACACACTGTAACAGATGTAACATCAACCAATTAACATTATGTGTTAGCAAAAAATAATGAAGTTGTAGTAGAAATTGAATAGTAGCAACCCAATATATGATTCCAATAGATTTATCTATCATGAAATCATATGAGGATAGGCTAGAGCCATTTCATTTGCTAAGTGGTCACTTTGTTTGGATTGTTTTTTACCAATGGCCACAACAAGAAAGGTCTTCCTAAAATAAACACATGAATCTTCTAAGCCACAAACATTTTGGAGAAACCTATCATGACTCACCTAACTAGATATGTTCTAAATAAAACCCATGTTGCCTATTTTCCATATTCATCATTGTTTCTCCAAAAGTTACTCCTAAAGATAGTTACCCAATTTTTTCTGAAAAAAGTTCTCTGAACTATAGATAATGAGTTAGAGCCTTATGGACCGAACCTGGTTATGAATTAGGTAACATAAATTCTTATTAGTGTCCTTAGGAACAAAAACCATGTTCTATAATTTATCTCAGAGCTGTGTAGATATACCAACCATGGAGGTTCGTTACAGTAACTACATATGAGCCACAATAATAACAATAGGAAAACCATCATCAATAAAACCAATAATAATCCTTTCTATTGCATAAAAAATAAAGGAAAATAATGATAATTAACTACTGTAATATTCTTAAGCTTATTGTGGCACATTCACGAAGAAACACAATAAGGAAGGTAATAGATGTGAAAAGAAGTGCGGTAAAATGACTGAAAATGGGTGTTTAGAATGGTAAAAAGGTGAAAATTTGGTTAACCAAGAGTAATCGATCCGTGAAGCAAGAGAGACATCCCAAACCTAAAAATGTGAAATCCAAGAATTAGTTGTACAAATATAAGATAACGAACCTACCTTGATTGAGAAGTCTTCCTAGACTAAGGATAAAACAGTATAAAAGAAGGCCACACAAGTGAAATTCCTGATAGATGGGAGAAAGAAAAAGAGGATAGATGGAATCAATTAATAACATCTTATGAGGAAGGTGTCATTCCTCTTAAGGAACACCAACCAAATTTTATATGATTGAGAGAAAAGCAGGTTTAGTACTTCGAAAACCACAAAATCAAATGGGAAGAAGAAAGACAAGAAGAAACATAATATGTTTAACCTATAAAAATAAGTGAATAAATTGGAAATTAAGGAAATTCAACTTGGGTTAATAATGTAGTCAAATCTTAGTTATATAGGTCCCTCACCACACTATAATATGATATTGCAAGAAAAAAATGATAATGTTTCATAGAAAAGTTATAATGACCAGGAAACCCTTTGACATCACATCCCTTTCTACCTTTGTAGAGGCATATTTAATGTATTAGTGAGGACAAAAACTTCCTTTCTAATTTGTATCAACATAATATGTTTCTTTATTATGACCCATTGTGGAATCCTAACCACTTCATGGGGGATATCCAACTGAGAGCATTTGTGTCTTGTTCGAGCAACCATTATGATTATGAATCTACTCATAAGGTTGCATAGAGCAATCTCAAAAGAAACCTATGGTTCATAGTATAATTTTATAGGTCTCTATTGTTCATTAGAATGCACAAGCAATGGACCTACTCTCCACCACATGTATATTTCATGACAAGGAACAAGGAATAAGATGTTGTACTATAGGTCACAAATTGAATTATTGGAAAAGAAAACAATGGAAGGACATTCTGAGAGGTGTAAACAAGTGAGGGAAGAAATTCGACAAAGGACCTCTTTTAATCCCAACAACCTGAAGGTAGCACTAGAAAGAGTGCACATATAGATTACATGCATATAAAATTGTGGAAATAATTTCATAGATCTCAATTATCATTGTCCAATGATCTGGCTACCTACCAAATACTACAAGAAAGAATACAATTTGTCTAGGAGGGAGGAATTGGTCTATTGGAAGGAAATTCATGCAAGAGTAGGCTACTTCCATGTTAATGAAGTAGGATAAACTAACTATAGTCTCGAAAACCTCTTCGGGAGCCTCAACAACTCAAAATAAAACTAAATGTTTGGTTACATAATGACATGCAATGAATTCAACTAGGAATAGATGATGGGTGCTCAATTTGACATATTTTTAGCACTCATCCAATAACGTTTTTCCCATTTCCATCTCATTCTAATACCATTTTCATCTACAATGATGCATTTTTTATTAAGGTATAATTATCCTCTTTATATGTTCTTTCAATACTTATTCTTATGAATTTTCAAGAGATTGCTACCTTTTTCTACTAACAGTATAATATAGGAACAATGTTGCATAATTGTCTTCCAAGCGCAAGTTCTTCAATTATTTTTGAGGACATAGGTGTTGCAACTCTCGAGTGTGAGTTGTTGCAACTCTCTTCTTGAGTATACTTTTTTCATCTTTGAGCTATTTCCCCCTGTGCTACAACTCTAAGTTGTTGTCACCATTGTTGCAACTCCTTATTATTGTGACTCTCACCTCTTTCTTGTTGTGACTCTTGCTAAAACTCTCATTGTTGTTGCACCGCATGGATATTTTTGCAAATCACTCAAGACCATTGTTGCAACTCTAAGGAAATGTGTTATAACTTTGCACCAATTTTAAAAACACATCAATGAACCAACGAATTATCATTTGTGGGTAAACTAGGTAGTCAAAAAATCAATCTCCTCACGCAGGAAAATGACAAGGGATAATATGTGCTTAGAAAGGAATGAATGAATCAGTTTCACTTGTCATATAGGTGATTAATTTAGCGTGTTCCCAATTTTTGCTATATTTTGGAAATACGTTGTAACAAGATGGAACATTCTAATTCTCATGGTTATCCATTAACTTTTTTTATTAATTTAAATATAGAAGATTATGTATAAAAACTAGTTCTCTCCTTGAGTTGAGTAGCTAATACGTTAATGGGTAATTGAGTGTGAGTCAGAGTCAGAATCACAACTAAGTCCTTCATTGTATTCTTGGTTTCCTCCAATATAAAGTTCCTTTTTCATTCAAATTCAATAAATGGTGTGTTGGTATTTAGAATCTTCCAACTTTCATAAATCAATGCCTCGTCTAAGGAGGTAGGGCCTCCTCCTTAGCTAGGTTTTTTCTGTAATTTATAGAGTAGTTGTAGTATATTTTTATATATTTCTTTTATTTCCAACAATTAGTCTAATTAGTAAGTAACTCTTATATTTCCTTTGTTGCAAATCTAAAGTTCAATTGTTGTAGCTCTAGTATTTCCTTTGCTGCAACCCCAAATTTTAGTTGTTGTAACTCGGATATTTCATATTCTTGCAACTGTGAATTTTGTTGTAATTTTGATATTCCATGTTTTACTGCAACTCTGTATCATAGGCTTATTGCAATAAATATAATATTCATACTACTACAACTATGTATCATAGCTTTACTATTTAAATTCATTCATTAATATTAACATTAATTATAGATTAATCGTTGTCATGAAATTGTCTAGCAATTTGTGACTCATGTCGTTGCTGCAACTCTTTGTAACATTAGATCTTTTTTTTCTAGAATCGTGATTGTTATGTTTTCGATTGGGTTCAGTTTGAATATGTTGTTAACTTGTTGACAATTTCTAATTGACAGTCCTATTTCCTTTATGAACAAAGTGTGGTTTGATGGTATGATATTTGTTGCATTATATTGCACGCATAACTGCATTTTTGTAATAACAACCAAGATCATTTCAACATTGGAGAAAGTCACCTTAGATGTCTATGTGATTTATTTGCTGCAAGTGTGATTTGTTTCTCGTGAGTGTGATATTCAATTCCCTACAAGTGAGACCTTTACTTTCCTACAAATTTTCTCTTTACATTCTCGCAAGTGTGAATTGGATTGCAAGTAGATTTCTCTTGGTGACTTGTGAAAGCATTCCAATATCTTGTCCAAAGATACTCGTAGATTACTACAACTACAGAGAGCACTAATATAGATGGTGCGTGACAATTCAAAAGCTCCACATGAACCTCTAATTGATAATTAAATTTCAAATCTTTTGGTTATATTTTTGAACAATTATAAAATTAAATGAAAGGTTAATCACCACCATTCTATGGAATTTCAAGTAAAGTATGTATCCTTGGTAAACATGACAAGCAACATGTTCAGGATTCCACTCTGATTGGACATAGAACACTAGAGTTGATACACTGTGATTTGTGTGGCCGTGCAACTATTGTGTTTACCTTAGCTAAAAATTATATTGAATGCTTTTTAATTAACAACCATATAGGGATATGTTGGGTTTATTTGTTGAAATAGAAATCTCAAGCACTTGAATTCTTTTTTTTTTTAATCATCTATGAATTGAAAATGAAGCTCAATCTTGTATCTTCATCAACAAATGAGCAAACATCAAATTATTGTTAAATATAATCCTTTGTAGAATGGTGTAAGAGAAAGAATGAATAGAACACTTGAATATGGTACATCTAAAGCTATTTTTTCAAGAATATGAAGTTGATATTTTGGGATAACGCAGTTCTATAGGAAATATGTGTGAAACATATGAGTCCATCTCCTTTCCCTAGGAATAAGACTCCATATGGAATGTGGTATGGTTGCATTCCTTTGGTGAGGCATCTCAAGGTATTTGGTTCCACCTACTATGCCTTAATTCATAAGAAGACAATAAATAAACTTCGTGCAAGGAGTCATAAGGGAAACTCCTTGGGTTACTCAAATACCACCAAGGCATATCAGCTTTATGATGAGATAAACAAAAATTCCATTCTTTCTAGAGATGTCGTTTTTCATGAATCCATCGAGATTGAAAATACTATTGAGGAACATTTTGATCACCTGGATATATTTTCCCATGTAAATAGATATCATGATTTTGTTGATGAGATTCCACATCTTGAATTGGGCATCCTTATATTGGAGCAATGTCTAGAATCTGCGTTTGAAGTGCCATCTTC
This sequence comes from Pinus taeda, assembly GCA_000404065.3. Lineage (NCBI taxonomy): Eukaryota > Viridiplantae > Streptophyta > Pinopsida > Pinales > Pinaceae > Pinus > Pinus taeda. Next base: position 11,122 of record APFE030655260.1, read on the forward strand.
CCCTCATGAATAAGACCCAACCACTTCACCAAAATAGGGAGTTCAATTGGATGATATGATTAAGAGAATTAAAATGATAAACCTTAATGGGAAAGCAACACCATCTCAACTTTCAAGTAGTAGAGAAACCTAGACCACCATATAATGGTCCAAAGTCACACATAAAGACACTTGAAAGTGTTCATATTGATGAAGTTGGAAAGATAAGAACCAAAAATTATACAAGGAAAGATGGAGGTGATGAAGATAATTCAAATTTAGGAAATGTAAATTATATCGATGTTTCACATGGTTGTGAATTGAATTTATCTTCTAAATTTGAACCAACTTCCTTTGAAGAAGTTGCTTCTCATGATGAGTGGAAAGAATCCATGAAAATGATATGTTTCCCCTATCCATTTGGAATTAAATTAATTGATTGTAGGTGGGTTTTCAAGAACAAGTACAACCTTGATGACTCACTTCACAAACATAAGGTGAGGCTTGTTGTGAAAGGGTATGGATCGAAAGAAGGCATAGAGTGTTAGGAGAGTTTTTCCCCTACAAAAGAATGGGATACCATATGTGTATTGTTGGCTTTGGGTATGTAAAATAAGTAGATGATTTATTAAATGGATGTGAAAATAACCTTCTAGAATGGAGACTTGAAAGAGAATGCTACGTCTTAACTACAAGGATCTATTGTAAAGGATCAAGAACATAAGGTATGCAAACTCATTAAGTTTTTGTATGGCCTAAATCAAAGACCTTTCACATGGTATGAAAAGTTAAGTGAGCATTTTTTGAAGACCAATTTCAAGCATTTCAGTCTTGATGATGCAACTTTGATTTTCAAGAAAGTTGGCAAAACCATTGTATACCGTGTGGTGTCTATAGATGATCTATTGATAACATGGAACAATGAAGCATATATTGCATCCATAAAAGAAAAATTGAACATGGAACAATGAAGCATATATTGCATCCATAAAGGAAAAAATTGAACATGGGACAACTTCTCTTACTTGTATATTAAACTAACTCAAAATCTAAAGTATATTTATCTTCCTAAATGTAATAAAATTTAATGATTACATCAAAAGAAATAAATAAATTTGAAATATAATTATATTATCTTTATCCTAAAATGTAATAAATTTAATAATACATCAAAAGAAATAAATTAATTTGAAATATAATAATATAAATATAATATAAATTTGAATACAATTAAATATCAATAAAATAACTTGTAAAGAAACTAAATATTTCAATTACACTTCGGATCCTTTTTAAGTTTATGAAAAGTCCTTATGAAAACCACAACATTGATGTGGTACACAGATAATATTAAGTTACTTTTAAAAGAAAACAAGATTTTAGGGTTAATTACTTAAAGGTGGAAGATTAAACTTACAAATTAATTGATTTAGAAATTATGATTTGTTTTATTGAGTCATTATGTTCTTTATAGTTTTAGTAGGATATTAGTCGAAGTATTAGATTAAAAAACAATAATTTTGTTTTAACTCGAAAGAGTATTTGTGTTATATAATTATGTGTTTGGTTCAAGCATTACAAAGTTAATTCATCTACATTTTCCAATTGCTTTTTCTTTTTTTTGGTAGGCAAGCACCCATGGGGAATTTGAAACAGTGACCTATCGCACGGAGTGCTTTAACAGTGCACTCATTCGCCATCAATCCAAAGCCCCATGGGCAGCCAATTGCTTTTTCATTTTCATTAAGAATACATTATTTTTCTTTAGATATTTCTGAGTAACAAAAATAAGGGTTTTGTAGGTGAATACCTTACAGAATTGTGCCAACAAAACACTAAATTTACAACATATAACCCTATTAAGGAATTTTTTTAATAGACTCCATCTACCATTAAGGGAATATAAATTTGACTATTAATCTTTAACTCATCTATCTTTAATTTACGCTCCTCAATAACATACATGTTTACTTATATGTTAAAATTCCTTAAGATATGAAAATATACTTTCAATAAAAAAATTATATTATTATTAAAAATAATAAATATTTAAAAATAATACGTTTATGATTTACAACATAAAATGATTAAAAAGAGATATCACGAATTCAATTAATTGAATAATTTAGAAAATCGTTATATAAATTATTGAAAGCTCTATCACAATCATTTTTAGATTTTCAAAAGAAAAATATTCTTGTATTCTTCAGTTCCATTCAACTTCCACCGCTCAAATAATATTTTTTTTCTTAATCATCTAAATGCGTGTCACTTCGAGATGGAAACTGTTTTTTAGGAAACTTCCCCCTTTTGTTAGGAAACTGTTTTTTAAAATGAGCAGGTGTAACTCCTAAGCGACATAAACGCAAACTATTGCTTTCAACTTTGTGACCGAAGAAATAACATTATCCGACACATTATCAAAAGGAATAAAGATGGTTGATTTTGAGTATCTAAGATTTTACTATTTAAATATATAAAATATAAGTCTAGTACCTAATAGTGAATGTCACAATAATATCCTCTCAGGTCTATTAATTGTCTCAACGTTCCTTCATGGTCTTGGAGGGTTTTAATCAAAATCAAATTGATATAAGATTTTTTTTAGGAGTGTAATGTGATTTTATTTTATTGTGTTAAGAAGTGTTTCACAATTTAGTATAGGGTAGATGTCCCTAATCTAGTATAAAGTAAATGTGTTAGATATTAGATGTGTAGGTTTTAGATGTAAAATGTGAGATGTTAGATATTTTTTAAATTTAATATTTTTATATTGTAATTTTGTAAATTATTAATAAAATTACTAATAATTTTTTAGATAAAAGAAAGTATAATATACATATCACATTGAAATCTATAACATATAAATAGTATTTATAAATTAACATCTATTTTTTACCATATAAATTAAAATAATGATTTCATAACCATCGTTAAATTTAATTAATAAGCAAATAAAAAATTAATATTTACAATATAACAAGATTTTTAATTATGAATATTTACCATGGATATTATTAACTTCTAAATAGGTTTTTTTATAATATCATGGGCCATACCCAGAAGAAAAAGATAAAGAGAGGGAGGGAGAGAGGGAGAGGAGGGAAGAAAATCATAATACCACGGATATTATTAACTTCTAAATAGGTTTTTTTATAATATCATGGGCCATACCCAGAAGAAAAAGATAGAGAGAGGGAGGGAGAGAGGGAGAGGAGGGAAGAAAATCATAATACCATGGTTTATCAATACCATGGGTCATCTAGGCTTTTTTTTTCCCAAAGGGCCTAACCCCAAGGGCATTGAGGAGAATTCTAACCCTTGGGCTAGCTTTTGATTATTATGTTATGGATCTAGGTTTTTAATTATTTTGTTACAATACCATGGGCCAATACCATGGCTTATCAATATCATATGCCTAAAAACCATAACTCATCTCAAAATCAAAATATTTTACAAATACTTTATTTTAATTTAATTTTATAACATTTTTTAATTAAATCTAAAATCTTAAAGGTTATAATTCTTTTGAGGTATATCTAAACCTTTCATACTAAAAATATTCCCTTAGAGATTAAATCAAGGTTAGGTTTTAATAAATTAAAAATGAAAATACTTTTTACATAGATGAGATAGGTGGCCTCAACTTGCCCAATGGGAAACCAAGTATGATGGCTACCTATCCTCGCTATAACCCATCCAAAAATAATATAGTTTTAGGTGAATCAACCCAAGCTATATATACATCTATATCATCATAAGAATCTAAGTTTCTGTCTATCATAAGCATACATCAGTAAAAAAAGTAAATGCTATCCGCTAAAAACCAAAAATCATTTTGGAACCTGACTATTCCTTCTGATCTTTTGAGGCTAAGTTGAGTCTCCTGGTCCATCTACCAACTCGATAATACAAGGGATATGCCTTTGAATACGATCTAGGCAGATGTATTTCTTGCACAACTAGAACTGAATGGCCAATAGATCTTTCTTGTAGTTTGGCATGTCCTGGAGGGTCATTGCCATCCCCATTCAAAGTTGCTCCATGGCCTTCCCTAGAAGGCTCTTCATGAGCCAGTACAAATATAGAGTCTGCTTAAACTGCGTGAGTCTGCCCCTAGTATTCCATGGGTCTGGGATTACCTCTTGCCAAGTCTCCATTTCTTCTTCAGAATCCACCTCCTCCTTTATCTGTTCCTCCCAATATTCTAGAATCTTGCAGATGCTTGCATCCGTCCCTACCCTATATGCTATTGCCGCTTCACTGATGAGCCTTTCTACCGGCTTCCTCCCACGCCTAGGTTCCGAGGTGCCCAGGTCAGCTGCACAAGGCAACTCCTTCCCCCTTCTTCCTCATCCTCTTCCACGCGCTGGACTAGCCATCCCTTCTACTGTGTGAGCTTGTTCACACACAATTCGCGTTAGTTCACAGAGTGTGTGTCCCAACCATTGCAGGTTATTACTGCTTCCCCTACCCTCACAATTCCAACCACACTTGCCTCTGCCCTAGTGCCCCTTTGCCCAAGGGTGTTGTGCCTCTCCTCTTCCTGAATTATCAGTGCCACTCACTTGTCAAGCGTTAGCCTCTCCACCTTTCTAGTGTCTGTGTATCTCTCCTTTGCTCTCGGGGGTGTTTGCCTTGGTGTTTGTCTTGAGTTTTACTTATGACACTCACTGCTCTCCCATCAAACTAGATAACCAATACTCCCATTCTCATAACCTTCTCTTACCCCTCTATCTTATGCATCCTCCACTCCTCTCTACGACTCCCAATTTCCTTCCCTCGCACTGCCTTATCTACATTCTACCCTCCCTCCCTGGTAATCCGGCTAGCTTGCTTAATTGTAGGTTGGTTCTCAAGGTCCCATCCCCAATGATCTCTCACAGTGCCAATTTTTGGCTCGGACCCAATTCCCTTCCCTCCTAGCATGGAGAGGTCTCGCCCACCTATTCCCCAATTCCCCTCACTAGTTTGATCTCTCATTCCCTCGCCATGGCAACACATAGAAAGCATTGCAATAGACGAGTGAAGCCAGATAACATACCCTGTGTCAATGCGAAGATGTCTTTGTTGGTCTCTCCTCTGGTATGTCGCATCATTTCTCTGTCTTCCCGTAGCAAATCTACTCATCCCACCACCCTACCTACCTTCATAATCCGCTTCCTCCATTCTATGTCCCATTACCCCTCCTGTCTTGTCCTTCCCACCTCTGTCACTACCCTCGCACTGATTGCCACTTCTCCATTGCCCTCTATCCTTTGTCATGTGGGAGGCCATCACACCCATCACCATGAGCGTGTGGGATGCGGCGGATAGTACTCGTCCCTTATTTGGCCTGGAAACCATCTCTGACATACGTCCTCAGGCACACACCATGATCGAGGGAAAATGTAAGTACTTTTATATATACATATGTGAAATTTATATATTCTGATATAGATTAAATCAAGGTTATGTTTTAATAAATTAAAAATGAAAATACTTTTATATATACATATGTGAAATTTATATAATATAAATAATAATATAAATAAGAGAGAGAGGATGGGGGAGAGAGGAGGAGAGAGGGAGGGAGACAAATGTTTTTGGAGGGGGGAAGAGAGGAAGGGAAAAACAAAGAGATTGAGAGATAGAGGTGGAGAAAGAGAGGGAGTGACAAGGGAGAGATGAAAATGGAATGAGGGAGAGAGGAGATGAGGGAAGAGAGAGAAAATGAGAGGATAGAGATAGGGAAAGAAGGGGAAGAGAGAGACATGGAGACATATATATGGTGGGTAGAGAGGGGGAGAGCAAGAAGGAGAGATGGAGGGGGAGAGAGTGTGTGATGGGGGGAGAGACAGAGGGAGGTGGTAGAGAAAGGGAGAGAGAGGACTTGAGAGAGAGGAGAGAGAGAAGGAGAGAGAGATGGAGTTGGAAGGGGAAGAAAGACATAGAGAGAGAAAGGTGGAAAGGCAGAGGGAGTGACATGGGAGAGTTTGAGAGATGATAAGGGAGAGATGATAGCAAGAAGGAAGAGAGAGAGAGAGAGAGAGAGAGAGAGAGAGAGATAGATAGATAGATAGAGATAGATAGAGAGAGAGAGAGAGAGAGAGAGATAGATAGATAGATAGATATGGAGAGAGAGAGTGTGTGTGTGTGTTTGGGGGATGAGATAGAGAGACAATGGGAGATAGAGATATAGATGGAGGGGAGAGACAGAGAAAGAGAGAGAAAGAGAGAGAGAGAGGGAGATATATATATATAGATAGATAGATATGGAGAGAGAAAGCATGTATGTTTGTGGGTTGATATAGAGAGATAACAAAGGAGATACAAAGGGAGATAGAGATATAGATGGAGGGGACGAGAGGGAAGAAGAAATACAAATAGAGGGAGGGGGGAAGAGAAATAGATATGGCGAGAGAGAGAGAGAGAGAGAGAGAGATACACACAGAATGAAAGGTGGAGAAAGAGGGAAGATGAAAGAGACACACAAAAACAAATATAAATATAGAATTTAGAATTAGAAAGTCATGAATATTGGATTTTCACTAAAATAAAGGTATTAATTTCATTGTAGTTGTTGATTTCTAATCCTATTTGTTTGCTTGCACTAGATGCATTGATTTCAGTGTAGATGTCTATTTCTAATCCTATTTAATACCTTACACTAGATGCATTGATTCCATTGTAGATGTTGATTTCTACTCCTGTTTGATTGCTTGCACTTGATACATTGGTTTCAATGCAGACATTGATTTCTAATCCTATTTGACTGTTTGCACTAGATGCATTGATTTCAGTGTAGATGTCAATTTCTAATACTATTTAATACCTTACACTAGATGCATTGAATTTAGTGTAGATGTTGATTTCTACTCCTATTTGATTGCTTGAACTGGATGCATTGGTTTGTGTGTAGATATTGATTTCTAATCGTTTTTGATCATGCACAAGATGCATTGATTTCAGTATAGGGTACATATGTGGGCATTAGATGTGAGATGTTGGATGTTAGACATTAGATGCTACACTAGATGCATTAATTTCAGTATAGGGTAGATGTGTGGACGTTAGATGTGAGATGTTGGATGTTAGGTGTTAGAGGTATAGGCATTATATGTGAGATGTGAGATGTTAGATATTTTTTAAATTCATTTTTTTTTATATTGTAATTTTGTTTTTTATTAA
>APFE030655265.1:0-10303 GCA_000404065.3 Pinus taeda
ATTCAAAAGGGGGACACATCCTAAGCGTGGTCCTTAATAGACAATTTGGTTTGGTAGGAGGGGTGTGTGTAGGGTGACCTTACTCTCATCAATATCTTTGGGCACCTTCGTCTTGCCCCTACACGGAGGAATGTATTCAAGCAACTTAAAGATGGGGTTCGACCCCTCAATTTCAACATCCTCCATTTCCACTGTAATATCCTCATCATCCATGGGGATTTCTTCGGCCTCTTCCTTCGGCGCTAGGTCAATCATTTTTGCCTTTTATTACGTGGTGGGTTTTCCTGACTGTGGGTGCTTCTTGGGTGATGCACGCATCGACAAATGCATTTTATGATTGTCCTTCTTCCGTTTTGGACCCTCCTGGGTTGGTGTAGGCCTTGGCCTAGGTGTCCTAGGGGATTTAGGCACTTCTGTCAATACTTCTGCAGGGGAAACTTGTGGGGAATCTCCCTCTGCTACCATAGCTACCTCTGGAACAACTCCCTTGGTTGTCACTTCTTCAATGCTCATAGCTTCTACGGATGTTGACATGATGCTATGAAACAACTCATGTGTCTCCTTTGGAAACATCTCAAACACTGAACTTTCTATCAAAACTTCAAAGTTTTCATGGTTCATGTGCACCTAAGAGCTCAACAACTCAATTCTCAAAATGCCAAGTGTTTTTCACTGGGCAGCCACCTGTAATTTATAGGCACATTCGGATTCAAATCCAATGGTTCCCCCCAAAATCAGTTCATTAATGCTAGATTGGTGGCTGATTTTCAAAGATATGATCCATAAATTCCGACTTAAATGCTGCCCCTCTCTCTCCATTTGTCCATTTTTTCATCGGCAAATCATGAACAATGACTTTAACGGTCACTTTCTGGCTATCTTGCACAGTTTTTCCTTTGGTAGCACAGTTGTCGAGTAGTAAAAAGGGTCTTTTTCACCTTTGTTTACCCTACATTAATTATCAATCTAGGTACGATTTGTTATCTCAAAGAGTGTACTCAGTTTGAGGCAGTCATTTGTCAGAGTAATGCTAGTAGAATATTGCTTTTGCAAAAATAACTAAATGCTGAAAACAAACTTCTAAATGTAATGGAAAGAACTGGAAATTCTTGTAACTAAATCATTCAATGAAGAAACTACAGTACTTCATTAGTCAAGGGTGCAGTAACAATAACTCCTCCCTTTGTAAACTAATGTAATTGAGAAGTAATAAAGGAAAAGATCATCAATCTTGGAACTGGACAACAATAGTCAGTGTTCACTACAGTTTCAGATCGTTCTATTCACACTGAAGAAATGATGATTGAAATAACAGGAAAAGGAACATAAGCTAATCTATTTAACAAGATTGAATAGGAAATCTTTAATCTACAGAAATGAATGAGGTAGTAAGTGTAATCTACAGGAATTAAGCAATAATCTTTATCTCAGAAACGATTTAATCAGTAAACAGAAATGGAACAACAAACTAAAGTGAAGTATTGAAGTATTGAACAACAACCTGAATCAAATGTAAATGCACAACAATTAAACTGATTATAGCACACAACACATCTATATCAAAAGAAATAGTAATCTGAGTCTCGGCATGACAATGATTAATCACGATTATGAAGAAACAACAATTGCGGTCACGGTGGAACAACAATCCCAAATGAATAGCAATCACATTTGGAAGTAAACCGTAGATAAATACACAATAATACTGATTTATAAATGCACAACATTGTTACTCTACAATCGAACAACAATGGTAATCTGGAAGGAACATCAATGTTATATGATAATATTAGTTTGTTAAAGGAACGACAATTGAATATAAATTTAGAATGAATAGCATAACATTCATGTTGCAGAGAATAACATTACTATTCAAATAGGGACGAAATATACCAAATCTAATACATGAAATAATAAAGAACAACAAATTATTGAACAAAGCGAATAAGAGAAATCAAACCACAAACGAATCGGAAAATAATGGTACAGGAGCAAGTGATCCACCAAGGCCGGGCCCTTAGCCTCTAGGGACGCACTACTTAAGATTGTTCCAGAATCAAACACGGAACAACAACTAGAGTATATATATTAAGCATCAAAATAGAGTTACAACAATCACTCTTTTAAAGGGAGTCGATGATCAAAGTTTAAGTTACAAGAGTGAATTTCATAAAAATAACAATGGACCACCCCTTCGGCTAGCAATGCTATCCCTTCTTATAGCAACCAAGCAGAAATATCAATGATATAGATAACCTTTGAGGTAGCGATCCCTCAGGATCAAAGGATCCTGAGGGATTCGCCATATTGTTATCTCTCAGTTATCTTCTCATTCTCTTGCGTCGATTTGGTATCTCCTCTTCCTTTTCCTGGCTTATACGCTCTTATTTGGATTGCCTCGTTTAGATGCAGTTCCCTGTTAAAGGGACAACAGTTAATTTTGTCTTGTCTTTTCCTTTAGAATGGCGATCTTCCATTTTCTTCTTTTTCTGCATAGGAAAAGGGTAATTATTAGTCATTTTACGTTGCACAGAAATATTCTAAACTTTATCATAATCTTTCACCATACACTTATTTCATAATGCAAATAAGTTATGAGTTTAAGGAAAATATGACAAAATAAGTGGTAATTACATACCTTCTCTAGTGCTCAACACGCCCCCATGCTTACCCTTTTTCATGCCCTCATGAAAACATTGTAATTGACATGTAAGGCAGTTAGGGAATAGGCTGGAGAAGGGATCTCATGAGGTGGTCTACAACCATGATGGCTAGCTAGGAATTCAAAAAAATGTCCTGTCTGACCTTCAGGCATTTCATATAAGGCTTGATATCCTGGTGCAGGGTACCAAATAATTGGACTTCTAAATCTATAGCCTAACCAAGATGGGCCTTCTCTCAAAATGAGGTCACCATAGATACCCAAGCGGTCAACAGCTTGTTTAAAGTTCTCATAATTGAATGGTTCTCAATTTTGGATGTTCCAGTTAGAAGTCTGGTATCAAAATTTGGTTGCTACTATGGCAAGGTGTTTGATAGTAAAGTAATATTCTATCCCTTGCTGGATGACTGTTGTATGAATAGGTCCCAATACCTCAATCACTCCCTGAGTTCTCATTAGGCTCCTATGTTTATTCCATAATTGTTGTGGGTCTCTAAGTTCACCTCTCACCCATAAATCTAATCCATTCTCCTATCTTTGAAAGACGTTGTAGGCTTTAAGCCACTTTATTTGATTAACAACAAAAGAAATGAATGCCTGTAGTTGGACATCACCCAAAAAAGGGCTAGGGTTCTATTCTTTTTCTCCATCTAATACAAGATTGTGCAAATAGAATTCAAATAACAATCGCTGAACTTTCACCCCTTAATGCTTACAACAATTTATGAAGTCATCAATGGTTTTTATCTCTGTAGGTACTCCTGCTTTGACAACTTTAATTTTCAATTGTAAATATCTTTCCATTAAAAACAGAGCATAGTTCCTAGCAAGTGCCCTACATGCTAGAACGTTAGTATATAGAGAGCATAAGGTATCAATTTGTTCAATGACTATGTCTTGTCTATGAGTTACCTTTTTGACTCTTTCTTCTGCCTTTCACCATCCTTCAAAGGCATGGCTTTCTGATGAATTAATGCTCTTCAGCTATTGTTGTAATTTCTCGTATTTTTCTCAAGGGATAGTCTACTCTATAAGTTTCTCTATTGTTTGCTGGGCTTGTGCCAAATCTTTTCGCAGAGTTACTATCCTCGGGTCATTATCCAACATAATAGTTGTAGGTGGGAGATCTACTTGGATCTTCTTATCACATCGCCTCATCTTTATGGTTCGAGTTTCCTTAAAGGACGGTGCCTTTATCTGAATTTCCTTATCATAGGTCGATATGTTCTCTGTTTGTACTTCGATATGGGCAACAACCAGATGTTGTTCCTTTCAGTTTTGAATGGCAGGTGGGACTTGACTCCTCTTGATCTTTTTCTTAAGGGGTTTTCCCTAGGAGGTTTCATGCTTTGCCACAGCGGCTCCTTTCGATTTATTCCCCATTTTCAAAATCCTTATCTGTTGTCAAAGTTGCTTGATCACATTAAGAAATATCTACTATTCCTTTCGCAATATTTTAATTTCCTCTGTTTTCTTGGAAGGAACAATTGTTCATTTACTAGGGCTTCAGATTTTTACCTCAAGTGTTGTGCCTTCATCTTGGCCAATTTCCTTGTTTTCTTCTTGGGGTGCTTCTTCAATGTTCTGTTGATTGAGTTGTTCATGGGTAGAAACCCTAGCTTGCTATGCTGCTTCCTGGGTAACCTCTTCTTCTGCCCCTTCTTCATCGAGAAATTCTTCTGGTGTATTCTGACTAGGAATAGATTGTTCCCCTTCTTCATTCTCATCACTCTTCTCCCCAGAAATGCTCTCGTTATGAGCAGAGTGGTCCTCTTCTCCTTCCTCCTCATCACACAGTTCCTCGGGTGCACTTTTATCATGGGCAGAGTGCTCCTGTGGTCCTTCTTCCTCATCACACAGTTCCTCGGGTGCACTTCTATCATGAAAAGAGTGCTCTTGTAGTCCTTCTTCGGTGTGGGGGTTAGGTGGGCTATGATCTTGGACATATTCACCCATATTGGCCAGAAACTGAGCCAATTCATTTTCTTGTAGCGGGTTTTGTAGTGGACTTTCACTGCATTGCTCTGCTCCCTCTTTTTCCTAACCAGATTTGTTGGCCAAATAAATCAATCTTGCAGACAAGACCGATCTCCCTAGTATCAGAAGATAGTCCAACAACAAATAGACAAACAAATCTATCTTTATCTAGACATATGCGATTTATGAATAAATGCTATAGAGGTGTTAAGACCCTACCTCAGATCGAACGCTTGTTCATAGTAGCCATCCTCCAATTCTTCGAAAGAGTTACCCTTGAGAACCTGCAATCACAAACAAACAAACATCAAATAGTAGCTACATAGCAAATATCATAAATCCTGTCTGTTATCACTCAGGTTGTCCCTAAGCTCTTGAAGGGTTACGGTCGAGGTAACCACAAACCAATCTTTGGATTGCAGGTTTTAGCCCACCTGCAATCAGAGAGGTCTCTCTCTTAATGATTTAACTATGTTGATGATGATTTTAGGCTAGTTGTTGGGTTCAGGGGTTTTGGTCTTTTCTTTGGATGGAAGATGCATGTAAGGAAGAAAATTCCAAGAAGAGAGGCAAGGTAAAGTGTGATAAGTTTCAAACCATTGGGCATGGAGTCATGGACTAAGGCTTGCTATTGCTCTTTCTTGGCCATAAGAGGATTATGGAGCGGGATAGCCACACATGAGACAATTATCAATTTGCTGAGATAATGGAATGATGGTCAGGGATGAAAGGCAATTAAGAATCTTTCATCAACACTAACAGGGAGGAGAAGTGAATGAATGGTTGTCTAGGAGAAGTTAAGAATTCCTAAACTATCATTCATAAGTGAAAGAAACAGCGTAAACAAGATCATTCAAGTATGCATGTTCATAACTATTCCTGATGAAAAAATGAAAAATTGCAGAAATTGAGCCTAGGGTGCAGCTAAGCAAATCCTAAACTATTCTTCTTTTCTGCAATTTAGATGGCAGATTGATGATAAAAAAAACATGAAAAAAACTAACAGAGTTAAGAAACACTTATTGAACCATGTAGAAGCACAAGAATTCCACAGTCACTCCTCGGCCAATTAAACACAACAGACAGTTTCAGAATCCATGCTTTCAGCAGTCTTTAATTATAGAAAGTATCACAGTTACAGTGCGAGTCTCTGCTTGAGGAAAATATCGAAATACCAAAGATCAAGCAGCTAACCAACCAACCAACCCCTACTCCATTTTTCAGGGTGGTGTATATAAGCAAAATATCTAAAGTTATTTATTACAACCGACCTAAACAGGTCTGCAGGAAAAATCTTTTTTAAAAAACTAATTGTTGCTGGAATTAAATGCAAGTAAGTCCTTTGGGCTACGCAGAGGTAGCTGGATCAAGTTGAGTTGATGGGGTGTCTTGTGTGACTTGGTGCAACGGTTCTGTCATAACTGTGAATTGAGTTCTGGTCCACTGATCTCCTGTGAGTTTAATGTGCAGTCATTTGTGCTGGTGAGCTTTCAATGCGTCCTCAATTGCTTCTTGACTTTCAGAGCCTTTCTTTTAATGTTGGATTTTCCTCGAGCCCTGAGAAAATCTCCTCTGATACACTTTTCCGCTACATTGATAGTCTCTACTGCTTCCTGATACTCTTCGTCCTGCTTTTTATCGATATATTTGATCTGATACTCTTTAATCTCTGTTCTTGGTCTTTATCTGTCTTCAAATACGTTTAAATTAGAAAAATCGGGCTTTTTCGGGCATTTTCGGTGCAAAAAGGGTCGAGGAATCAAAATATTCCTTAAAGATTCTCTTTGCGATAATCGCGCATCGAAAACTACCTCTGTTTTTCATTCCAGAGCTCCAAAGCTTGACGTTTGTGCTTGCGTGTTTTTTCCGTTTTTTGGCTACTGATGTCAGCAAGACGTTAGTGGTATGGCGGATGACGTCAACATGACATTAGCAGTGGGGTCCTCTGGTACGGATACGACATTAGCATACTGACGTTAGCAAGGTGACGTGGCAGTACGGCGGGGTGACGTGGCAGTGACACGTGGCAGGGTGACGTGGGCCGGGCGCAGGCGGTGAGGGGTGAGGTGGAGGTGATGTGGCGGGGTGATGCTGTGCTCCTGTAACCTTAGGGAAGGGCAGTTTCGTAGTTCATTGGACCGCCTTTGGTACGGAGGCGGTTTCTGTCAGGGGCGGCCCGATGCAATGGGAAGCTGCCACCTGTCCTGGTGTACGACGGTAAAACCATCGGACATCGGGTGGTAACGTGCCAACACATAAGGGCGCCCGATATGAACAGGGGCCGCCGGATCTGGGGGAGACGATCCGACAGTGGACGGGAGGCAAAGGTGCGCAGGACTTAATAGAAGAGCGCGCGAGTTAAAGTTTAATTTTTTCCACGGTGCGAGTGGGTTTAGACTTTAGGAAACGGGTTCATGGGTTTAGGCGCTTGGTTATTTATTAAACAAACATTAATAAATTCCAAAGAAAATGCGCGGGGTGGGGGGTTTGCATTTGGAAAGGGGTCCTTTGTGTTTTGGAAGGGGTCCAAACACCTGGGAATGGAAATTCATGCAAAAAGAGGGTTCTTACTAAAGTCCAGGTGACTTAGTAATTCCTAGAGAAATACTTATGGTTATATTTCAACCAGGGGGAGGGGATATTTACATAAGGGGATCATTTACATAGTTTTAGTAGGGGGATGGGGAAAAATGTAGGGAGTTAAATAATAATGTCAGTAGTTAATATGGAAATGAAAAGATGAGCTCTAAGTTTCAGAGATCTTAGGCTTCAAAGGGGAGATAGAGCTTTATAGAGAAAGTATGGACCCTCCTTGAGTGAAGCAGATCTTCACCAAGGCTAATGACATGGAAAATGATGAAACTAAGAGATATCAAGCAGATCTTGACCTCTTTTGGGGAAATTAGTCAATGATTTAGGGAAGAGGAAGAAAGGGAAGTTAGTTATGCCTGATTTGAGCTCCTCCACATGAAACTGCCTGATGACTGTGACCTGAGTAGAGATGATAGTTTGAAAACATAGGATTGGTCAAAAATCAAGATTCTATAACCTCAAAACTACTTACCCAGCCTACTTACCTAGAATTTTTTCTTCTTTTGGTTTGGGTGCCCTTAGACTTGCAGACCCAACATTTCAACTTTTTCTTTTTATGCCTTCCTATCTACAAACTACCCTTATTTCTTCCAAGGGCCCAGATTAAGCAGTTGGGCTCCTTTGATTCTCTACCTATCTAAAATCTGCCAAGATTAAGCTGTTTGGACAGATTTTTCATTCTCTATATTCTAAAACAAGAAATTGAAACCTAGGGAGACCAAGATTAGGCTGTTTGGACCTCCCTTTAGCTGAAAATTCTACAAAACTAGAATGAATCTTCAAAATTGGAATTCAGTAGATGAACTTTGAGTAGCATTCTTTCATGGCCTCTTTCTTTGGTGACTGTTTAGCAAATATGGAGGATTGCAGCATGCAAATTATGACATATTTGGCCTATAAAAGTGTCAATCATGAATTATGAGTAACCTGATGCAGCAGGAGGCTAACAGTGGCTCCACTTGGGGATGGCTTCTCCTTGTGAAAAGCCAAGAATAGCAGGTCAAATTGCCTTGATTCTTATGTTATTGCTGTGCTTTGAAACTTCTTAGTGCTGATTGTTGGATTGATTTGAGCTTTTGGACTGCTAACATCACTTTCCCTTAACTGATTTGCTGGTAAATTGTAAAGCACTGCCTGCTTTCTTCTACGTGCTTTAGCATCATGGACTATTACAAAATAAAATCAAAGTGCCGATATATACAAACATTTTATGTACAGAAAATAACACCACCTGTTCTTTTCAATAAAAAAGGATCATTGTAGTGCTTTAGTATTCGGCCATTGACAGGGCCTTCTTCAGCTATGCTGCCATCCAGAGATATGAGAAAATATGTATTATTGCCTTGCATAGCGCTGATAATGTATGGACCTTTCAACAGAAAATTGAATTTTGCATGTTTGCCCTTGTCCTCTCTTCGTGAGTCCCATCTTAGAACTTTGCTGCCAACCTAGAAATCCTCTGCTTTAGCTTTCTTATCAAACATCCTTTTGAGTTTTTCTTGCAACATTTAAGCTCTGTCATAGACTTGCTTTCGGGTTTGCTGAAGATGAATGGTTTGATTAATTCTTCTTTGCATGTCATTTGGTTCAGCCTGAATTTCCTGCAACAGTTTGATAGTAGGAATGCCCAAAGATGAAGGGAATTTGGCTTCTATGCGATATACTAGCTCATAAGGGCTCATCCCAATGGATTTATTAGTTGAAAGTCTGTCTGCCCACAGAGCATTTGTGAGCTTCCTATGCTAGTTCTTTTTGTTTTCCTCCAACAATTTCTTTATGATGTTGATGAGGCTCTTGTTGGATGATTCGACCAAGCCATTACCTTGAGGATAGTAGGATGTGGAGTGGCCCAAGGTAGTGTGGAATTTATGGCAGAAGTTGATCATCTTTTTGGATTTGAAGGCAACAGCATTGTCAGTGATGATTTTCTCAGGGCAGCCAAATCTGGAAAGGATATTGCTCTCAAGGAATTGGATAATGGTGGAATCGTTGGCTTGTCTACATGGAATGGCTTCAGAATCCACTTGTGCTGCCCTGAGGAAGAGGGATGAATTTCTCCGATGAAGTCGAGACCCCAGTGTTGAAAAGGCTTTTCGGTTGAAATGGGCTTAAGGGGCAAAGGCAGTAATTTTCTTTTCCCTTCAAAGATTTGGCATTTGTGGCATTAAAAAACAAACTTCTTGACATCTGCAAATAGAGAGGGCCAATAATAACCAGCCCTTAAAATCTTGTCAGCAGTGGACTTCCAATATAAGTTTCCTCCACAGTCCCCTGCATGGAATTCTTTCATGATGTTGTTAGTTTCATTCATAGTCAAACAATTAAGAAAAATACCTTCATGATTTTTCCAAAACAAAGCACCATCTATGACACAAAACTTTGAGGATTTCATCCTTAAAAATGTTTTCTTGGTTCTGGACAATCCTGGGGGAGCACACAGGTTTAACAATACAAAGCAAATATTAGCATACCATCGGGATTGCAAAAAGGTTTCACTGATCTGTGGAGTCGCCAGCTTCAGTTCATTGTCCAGTTGATTAATGTCTAAGGCTTGGAAGTTTGTTTCAGACATTAGTTTGGCTAACCCTTGTCCTTTTATCAGTTTGGTAGGTTTTATCTCAATGTCGTATTCAAGGATGCTGGAAATCCACTTGCCTCTTTTGCCTTCTAGTCCCTCTCGAGTTAATATATCTTTTACAACAGAGTTTGGGACGTAGGCAGTCACATGGGAGTATAATATGTAAATTATAAAGTCTTTGATGGCCTTAACCAGGGCATATGCCTGTTTTTCCATAATCTGATATTTCAAGGGTGCATCTCTCAAAGCTCGGCTGAAGAAAGCAATTGGCTTTTCATTACCTTGATCATCTTTTTGCAATAGGACAGCGGCTATAGTGTGCTCATATACAAAGGAAAAAATGATAAAATCTTTGTCGAATTGTGGACTGGTGAGGACAGGCGCTTGAGTCAAGGCAGTTTTGATACTCTCAAAAGCCTGCTTGGTTTCAAGAGACCATTTTACCTTGGCATCCTTCTTCAACATGTTGCTCAATAGCCTTATTAGCTCTGCTA
>APFE030655265.1:10313-80962 GCA_000404065.3 Pinus taeda
TAAGATGTAAATTCTAAAGTCTTTGATGGCCTTAACCAGGGCATAAGTCTGCTTTTCCATAATCTGATATTTCAAGGGTGCATCTCTCAAAGCTCGGCTGAAGAAAGCAATTGGCTTTTCATTACCTTGATCATCTTTTTGCAATAGGACATCGGCTATAGTGTGCTCAAATGCAAAGGAAAAAATGATAAAATCTTTGTCGAATTGTGGACTGGTGAGGACAGGCGTTTGAGTCAAGGGAGTTTTGATACTCTCAAAAGGCTGCTTGGTTTCAAGAGACCATTTTACCTTGGCATCCTTCTTCAACATGTTGCTCAATAGCCTTATTAGCTCTGCTAGGTTTGGGATAAATCTACTTAGGAAATTGATCTTTCCAAGGAATGCTTGCAGTTCTTTTATGTTTCTTGGATAGGGGATTTAGAGGATAGCTTGAATTCTTTCAGGATCAATTCTAATCCCATCTTTTGATATGATATGGCCTAGAAGCTTGCCTTCCTCAAGGGCAAACAGGGACTTCTTAGGATTCAAAGAAATGCCATATTTCCTGCATGTCATGAAAATTTGCCTTAAGTGCTTAAGGTTCTCTTGGTCAGATTTGGAGAATGGGGTCAGGTCATCAAGGTAAACTACGAGGAAATCATGTATCTCCTTGGCAAATGCAATATCCATTGCCCTTTGAAAGGTAGCACCCGTGTTTTTCAACCCAAAAGGCATTTTGACGTACTTAAATGTTCCCCACGGTGTGGTAAAAGTTGTCTTGTCCTAGTCATTCGGGTGAACAAGTATTTGATTAAATCCTGAAAATCCATCTAGTAAAGAAATTCTAGAGGAACCCACTACTCTTTGCAAGATATGGTCCATTTTGGGCAACGGGTAATGGTCTTTTAGAGAGACCTGGTTTAAATTTCTCAAGTCCACACACAGTCTTATCTCTCCTATTGTTTTCCTAGTGGGAATTAAGTTAGACACCCATTCAGAGAATCTGATGGGTGCAATGATACCTGCTTCAAACATTCTCTTTATTTCTTTCTCAATAAGGGGAAGGAGCATGGGGGTGATTCTCCTGAGTTTCTGTTTGAACGGTTTTTGATTTGGTTTTAAGGGAATGGTATGTTGGATCACTGAGGTGTCATAGGAATTCAAGTCCTCATAACTCTAGGCAAATACATCTTGGAATTCTTTGAACAAATCCACGTATTTCGGTTTTTTATCAGGGGGCAGATTTTTGGACAACTTAATCATTCTAGGCTGCTCTACTGTTCCTATGTTGTGTTCTTCTATAGCAGCATTTAGAGGCTCCATTTTTTACTTTTTGGGCACATCATTGTCATCAAACATGTCTTCTAATGGAGTAAGGCCGGCAGGTAGGAAATTACTCTTTAGATCAATAAACTCACCCTTTACTTTGGTTGTTTCCTCTAAACACATTTGTTTCAATTGCTCTATGTTTGCGTTGTCAAACACAGTTGAGTTAAGGATTTGTTTAGCTATTGCAGCTGTTAGAGCCTGCTGATTTTCTTCTGTTAGATGTTGGGAATCGTTCATGGCATTCATGTCAATGTTTGTGTTGGAAAATTCGCCCTCAAGAGTGAGGAGATTGTTAATCTGGGCATCATTTTGAAACACCTGCCAATCCTTAACATTGTTAGGGACCAAAGGTCTGTGTTTTATTTTAGTGGTGAAATGGTGATTTGGTTCAAAGGGAAGCTTGCATGTGCTAGCAAAAGTTGCTAGACTGTGGGCATGAATATTATGATCTCTTGAAATTTTGGCAAGCTTGAATTTGTTGAAATAATTGAGTATCTCGGTGGCAGCAGCCCTGTAAGCTCTCATTCTACTGTCATTAGTAACAAAGTTACCTTTCATTTGTTGTATAATCAAATCGGAGTCACCTAGGATGGACACTTTTGTAGCTACTAGGACTTTGACCAGTTTAAGGCCTAAGAGAAGAGCTTCATACTCTGCCATGTTGTTTGTACATATGAAATTTAGTCTATAGGCATGGCCTTTTGCGTGATTATCATGTGTATTGTAAATCCATACTCCTGCCCCTGCTCCTAACTTATTGATAGAACCATCAAACTCTAAATACCATGTGATTTCTTGTTTGAGGTTTGTATTAAGAGTTTCAGTTATTTGAGGATTGGGCAGACTTACAATTTCTGTTTCGGGTTGTTCTTCTTACTGTTTGCTGGTTGCCTTGACTGTTGAGACAATTTCATGGGTATTGGAAACTGATTCCTCATTGATGTATGTTTCTTGTTCCAAAGGTAACAACTTATCATCAGTTAGAGGACTGGTGTCATCATTAAATAAAATAAAAGAATCCATATCGGAATGGATTGAGTAAATTGGAAAATTTTGGGGCTTTTCCTCACTGCTTACCACATACTTCATCAGTGTTTCTCTATACAGTCTCTTTGGTTGCCCAAAGACAGATATAGTGGCATAAGAGAGGTCAAGTTGAAGGGATCCTTGCAATTTTTCTCCCCACGATCTGGATAGGAGCATGCCATATTTTGTGGGAGTGTCAGCAACTACTACGTCCATTAGGATTGTCTTGTTGGGGAATTGGACTAGAGACACACAAAGGTCTTTAATCAAGCCTAGACATTTTACTTGACTTGAGTCAAAGGAATATAGATCTTTGTATGGTCTTGTGACATCAAGGTTCAACCTTTCCATTACAGCTTTGCGCATAAGGTTATGTGAGGCACCTGAGTCAAACATAGCATTCTGCAATATTTTGTCATGTATGTGCAAACTTACATAAAAGGGTGGAATAGGTCCATATGTTGATTTTCCGTTAACTTTTGGACCAAATAGCAGCTCAGGGGTATCGTCTAAAACGTTTACATCATCCCTGACCTCTGGTAGTTGAAGTGACCTTTGAATTTGTTGCCTATATACATAATGTTTGGAAAGTTCTGAGAGGGGAATGGATATCTTGAGTTTTCCAATCTTTGCTTCTAAACTGAATGGTTTTTCCAATGGGTTCTTGGCGTTGATAGGAGCAGATTTCTCTTTTTTAGGCATACTCTCTATGTTTTCTTTTGGAATGTCAGCGTTATGATGAATGACAGTTTGTGGTATTTCTGCTTTGGGAGGATTTTTTAGAGTGTCGTTCAGATTTTCTTTTGGGGAAGAAGGAGGTAGAGGCCGATCAATAGGAGGTTGTGTATCTGTTATATCCTCCACAATTACCTGATGCGGGTTTGGGACAGAGCTATCAGCCGGATTTGTTATGGTGACATTGTCTTTAATTTTGTTGGGTTGTTTTCTATCTTTTGTCCTGCTAGATGCAGGGACATCAATGGTCCTTGTTCTCAACTTATATTGTTTGTGTACTTCATACACAACAAAATCATAACCTTGTTTGAAATCGAAAGACTCTCCCTACTTGGTCTGGAATTTTTTTACATCAGGATAGTCTCAGTCCTCTTCAGTGAGAAAGATTTGCTGTTCATTTTCCAAATCTATTAGGTTCATATGAGTCCCATCTGTGGGCTCACTGGATGTAGATGCCTCCGCATAGTTTTCTTGAAAAGGAGGCCTAATATCATGGTCGGGACTGGCCCTTCCAGCATTTGTGTTTTGAGTTTTTCTGAAGTTCGGGTTCCTTATGGCATTGGGATGTTGACCTTCCCATGAAGTTTTCCTCTCAACATTGTATACTCTGTCTCCCAGCCTGTGGATGCCACTGATAATAGCATCTAGCTTCTGATCGAAGGCTGAGGGTTCTTCCTTGAAGGTGGTTCTTCTCTCAATTCTGGCTCTATTTCTTTTGGCAACTAGATTTGCCTCCACACTAACAGCAACATCTTGCATCTTTGCGAGGCTTTGAGGGGCTCTTTCCCTTAACTGATATGCCATCTCAGCATCAAAGCCATCAGGGAATTTGTACAAAGCGAGATCAGGTGGAGGTCTTAAATTTTGTGGTATTGCATTGTAAACATTATTAAACCTTACATAGTAATCCAAAACCGTTTCCTGAGGTCCTCTTTTGATAGTATCATACTCAGATAGTATGTGTAGGGGATCTTTCTTTTTCTCCCATCTTTTAATAAATGTCTGGTATAAGGCTTCAGGATTTAATATGGAATTGGGTGTAAGTGCCCTAAACTAGGTTCTGACATCACCGATCAAACTTTGAACAAAAATCTTCATTCTCACACTGTCATCATCGATCTCATAACTCTCAAAGTAATCATGAATTTTATTTGTATGTTGTAGGGCTATGCAGGAGTTTGTGCCATCAAAATAGGTAATCTTTGTCTGGTAGTCTTGAGGCATAGCCCCGGGATTAGCAGGCAGCTGTAAGGGCGCATATCTATTAGCCATGTTAATGGGGATAAGTGGAAAAACTGGGGCAACTGGGATAACAGGAACAACCGGGGTAGAAGGAGTAGTTTTGGTAGTAGGAGTATAGGATGGAGGTGTAGAAGAGCTGCTTGGAGAAGGGATGATGAACCAGGGGAACTTGGGGTTGCTCGAAATAGAAGTTTGACAGGGGTTGGAACACCGCTTGGCTGAACTGTTTTAGGACTCAAAGCAAATGGGTCTTCTTGTTGCTTTTGTTTTCTAATGATCTTAGGGATTAAATTCAGATTTTCGAAAGCAGCTGGGCGATTAGGATCAGGGTTTGATCTTGTATGACACGTTTGCTTTTTAGGAGCCATCTTCTAACTTGTTTTTTGGGAAATCTTTTCTAAAAACACAGGTCGACCGAGACTTTTAAAGGTCAGTTTCTTCCTCTGTGGAGCTTCAAACTAGTTTTGTGAGATTATCTGAAGAGTTCCCCAGCGGAGTCGCCATTATGTTATCACTCAAGTTGTCCCTAAGCTCCTGAAGGGATACGACCGAGGTAACCAAAAACCAATCTTTGGATTGCAGGTTCTAGCCCACCTGCAATCAAAGAGGGCTCTCTCTTAATGATTTAACTTTGTTGATGATGATTTTAGGCTAGTTGTTGGGTTCAGGGGTTTTGGTTTTTTGTTTGGATGGAAGATGCATGTAAGGAAGAAAATTCCAAGCAAAGAGGCAAGGTAAAGTGTGATAAGTTTCAAACCATTGGGCATGGAGTCATGGACTAAGGCTTGCTGTTGTGCTTTCTTGGCCACAAGAGGATTATGGAGCGGGATAGCCACACATGAGACAATTATCAACTTGCTGAGAGTATGGAATGATGGTCAGGGATGAAAGGCAATTAAGAATCTTTCATCAAAACTAACAGGGAGGAGAGATGAATGAATGGTTGTCTAGGAGCAGTTAAGAATTCCTAAACTATCATTCATAAGTGAAAGAAACAACGTAAACAAGATCATTCAAGTATGCATGTTCATAACTATTC
Source organism: Pinus taeda (assembly GCA_000404065.3). Taxonomy (NCBI): domain Eukaryota; kingdom Viridiplantae; phylum Streptophyta; class Pinopsida; order Pinales; family Pinaceae; genus Pinus; species Pinus taeda. The sequence continues at coordinate 15,664 of APFE030655265.1, forward strand.
CTAATGAAAACATGAAAAATTGCAGAAATTGAGCCTAGGGTGCAGCTAAGCAAATCCTAAACTATTCTTCTTTTCTGCAATTTAGATGGCGGATTGATGATAAAACAAACATGAAAAAAACTAACAAAGTTAAGAAACACTTATTGAACCATGTAGAAGCACAGGAATTCCACAGTCACTCCTCAGCCAATTAAACACAACAGACAGTTTCAGAATCCATGCTTTCAGCAGTGTTTAATTATAGAAAGTATCACAGTTACAGTGCGAGTCTCTTCTTGAGGAAAATATCGAAATACCAAAGATCAAGCAACTAACCAACCAACCAAGCCCTACTCCAGTTTTCAGGGTGGTATATATAAGCAAAATATCTAAAGTTATTTATTACAACCGACCTAAACAAGTCTGCAGGAAAGAACTTTTTTAAAAACCTAATTGTTGCTAGAATTAAATGCAAGTAAGTCCTTTGGGCTGCGCCAGAGGCAGCTGGATCAAGTTGAGTTGATGGGGTGTCCTGTGTGACTTGGTGCAGTGGTTCTATCATAACTGTGCATTGAGTTCTGGTCCGCTGATCTCCTGTGAGTTTAATGTGCAGTCATTTGTGCTGGTGAGCTTTCAATGCGTCCTCAACTACTTCTTGACTTTCGTAGCCTTTCTTTTAATGTTGGATTTGCCTCGAGCCCTGAGAAAATCTCCTCTGATACACTTTCCACTACATTGATAGTCTCCGCCACTTCCTGATACGCTTTGACAGGCCTTTTATCTATATATTTGATCTGATACTCTTGAATCTCTGTTCTTGGTCTCTCTCTGTCTTCAAATACGTTTAAATTAGCAAAATCGGGCTTTTTCGGGCCTTTTCGGTGCAAAAAGGGTCAAGGAATCAAAATATTCCCTGAAGATTCTCCAATATGGCTCATTTCCCGTAGCGATTCGCGATTAGTGCTTCGCGCTAATCGCGCATCGAAAACTGCCTCTGTTTTTCATTCCGGAGCTCCGAAGCTTGACTTTCCCGCTTGCGCATTTTTTCCCTTTTTTGGTTGCTGATGTCAGCATGACACCAGTGGTACGGTGGATGATGTCAGCATGATGTCAGCGGTGGGGTCCTCTGGTACGGATATGATGTCATCATGCTGACGTCAGCAAGGTGACGTGGCAGTACGGCGGGGTGACGTGGGCCGGGTGCACGCGGTGAGGGGTGAGGTGGAGGTGACGTGGCGGAGTGATGCGACGCTCCTGTAACCTGAGGGAAGGGTAGTTTTGTAGTTCATCAGACCGCCTTTGGTATGGAGGCGGTTTCTGTCAGGGGCGACCCGATGCAATGGGAAGCTGCCACCTGTCCCGGTGTACGACGGTAAAATCGTCAGACATCGGGTGGTAACGTGCCAACACATAAGGGTGCCCAATATGAACAGGGGCCATCAGATCTGGGGGAGACGATCCGACGGTGGACGGGAGGCGAAGGTGCACAGTACTTAATAAAAGAGCGCGCGAGTTAAAGTTTAATTTTTTCCACGGTGCGGGTGGGTTTAGACTTTAGGAAACAGGTTAATGGGTTTAGGCGCTTGGTGATTTATTAAACAAACATTAATAAATTCCAAAGAAAATGTGGGGGGTTTGCATTTGGAAAGGGGTCCTTTGTGTTTTGGAAGAGGTCAAAACACCTGGGAATGGAAATTCATGCAAAAAGAGGGTTCTTACTAAAGTCCAGGTGACTTAGTAATTCCCATAGAAATACTTATGGTTATATTTCAACCAGGGGGAAAGGATATTTACATAAGGGGATCATTTACATAGTTTTAGTAGGGGGATGGGGAAAAATGTAGGGAGTTAAATAATAATGTCAGTAGTTAATATGGAAATGACAAGAGGAGCGCTAAGTTTCAAAGATCTTAGGCTTCAAAGGGGAGATAGAGCTTTGTAGAGAAAGTATGGACCCTCCTTGAGTGAAGCAGATCTTCACCAAGGCTAATGATATGGAAAATGATGAAACTAAGAGATATCAAGCAGATCTTGAACTCTTTTTGGGAAATTAGTCAATTATTTAGGGAAGAGGAAGAAAGGGAAGTTAGTTATGCCTGATTTGAGCTCCTCCACATGAAACTGCCTGATGACTGTGACTTAAGTAGAGATGATACTTTGAAAACACAGGATTGATCAGAAATCAAGATTCTGTAACCTCAAAACTACTTACCCAGCCTACTTACCTAACATTTTTTCTTCTTTTGGTTTGGGTTCCCTTAGACTTGCAGACCCAACATTTCAACTTTTTATTTTTATGCCTTCCTATCTACAAACTACCCTCATTTCTTCCAAGGGCCCAGATTAAGCAGTTGGGCTCCTTTGATTCTCTACCTATCTAAAATCTGCCAAGATTAAGCTATTTGGACAAATTGTTCATTCTCTATATTCTAAAACAGGAAATTGAAACCTAGGGAGACCAATATTAGGCTGTTTGGACCTCCCTTTAGCTGAAAATTTTACAAAACTAGAATGACTCTTGAAAATTGGAATGCAGTAGATGAAGTTCGAGTAGCATTCTTTCATGGCCTCTTTCTTAGGTGACTGTTTAGCAAATATGGAGCATTGCAGCATGCAAGGTATGACATATTTGGCCTGTAAAAATGTCAATCATGAAATATGAGTAACCTGCTGCAGTAGGAGGCTAACACTGTCTATTATGGTGATCAAAGAATCCATAAAATAAACCATAAATCAACAGTTTATTGAGAAAAACAAACTTATTTGTTTTAACTTTGAAGTAGAAGAACCTTACAACCTTTTCAGCCTTGATGTTGAATAAGCTCTTCCTGGGGTCCGAAACAAGAATTTCCTCTACTTTGACAAGCCTTGCACTCTTACAAATGAGATCATAGAGGTATGTAATCTTTCCTCATAAAAACTCAACTAAGAAGACTAAGTTCCAACAACATTTCATGTCAAAAATATTCAGCGTCTAACCTCTCCAATAACCAGCCCAATGCTTCATTTTATAGTATAGGGAAGGAGGTTACAAGTCCATCTATGAAGGGATAGAATCCTCCTTCATAGGGATAAAATCCTCACATCAAGGGGTTAGCTCCTTAAGGTATGGGATGCATGAACATTAAGAGAGTGAACTTGCCACCTCAAGATTCCTTCTAGAAGCTTTTAGAAATGACTAAAAGTGAGTTTTTAGAATATACTTGTGCCTTTTTAACTTTTACAGGGGTCCCTACCCATAACATAGAGATAGAGTAGTCACGTGCACAGGAGACATGACCATTAGGTGCGGGACCGCAAGTAATGCTAAGAGAAAGTGTGAAACCAAAATTTTCGAGAATTTTGAGGACTTTATCTTATTTTCAAGGCTTGATATGAGGAACTAATGCTCAAGACTTGCAAAGGAGGAAAGTATGAGTGGTAATGGACTCACACAGATTGCAGAACGCCAAGGTGACAATTTTGAGTGCAATAGATCCCCCTAAAGTGCGAAGTCTGCAATAGATGAAGATAGAGTCTGTCATTTATGAAGATTGAAGTAATTTATCATTTCAAGGATCATCCTCTAGACACCCCGGTCAGAACCTGTAGAAACATTCAATACAAAATATATATATGTAAACATATCATCGCTGAGGTAGGCATTCCCATACTCAAATCAAATATGACTAGAAAATTGACTAAACTGTTCTAATACAGGAATGATTTTGTAATACATCAAGAGTATAGACATCTGTAGACACAGTATGGGCGCAGCCATCTGCTTATGAATAGTCCACTGTATAATGAATAACAAAATTCCTTGCAGCCTGGATGGTAGAAACTAGATCCAAGGTCTTGATTTCCGCTTCTTGAACTAGTACGGTTCTATCCATTTGAATGAATGTGTTGAAGTCAAACATGGTAGAAACCTCTTGATTACCAGTCAATGATGTGAACTGTTAACAAGTGTGAGAGAAACCACCAGTAATGTCAATGGCTCTCAAAGTACTTAGTACAATCCATGAAATGTGAATAAATGAGCCGAAGTCGAACATATCATAGAATCCTTTGATCGAAGGTCAGTGATGCAACCTATTGTCGAAGGTGAGAAACCTGCCAATAGGGCATGTAGATTTCAAGGTATTTACAATTTCTAGATCAAATTCCTAGATAATGAGCTGATGTCGATAGAAAGCAATCTGTCGTAGACAATCCCACAACATGAACTCATAGATCAAGTTTTGAAGAAATATATCGGTAAGAACTGAATCAGGGATGGTCAAAATGGATGACAGATATTTTGCAGATGAATGGTTTGTTTGAACTAATCTCTTGAACACATAACGACACTATAGATGGCTTGGTGACAATTAACCCAAAGCTAATACCCAAAAACCGGCTCAAGACTTTCAATATGGTTTGATTAATTGTTAGGCAAAGGATTTCCCAACCTAGGTGAAAAAAAAGTGTCGTGTTCAAGAGTGGTTAATGGCTTTTCCAAAAAACAAAGTGTAACAAACAGGTTCATTTTTCTCTCTTTTCCCCCACCATTTCTAGCAAGTACCTCTTTATTTTTGACAAGCTTGAGGAGGATAACATTTTCTTGTTTATAAGCTCATCCTTCGGATGAGTCAAACTTAGTTTAAAATTTGAACCCTAAGAAGGAGTGGTTCATTCCTGTTTAAAATTGAACAGGTCCTTTACTGTTTAAATTTTAAAGAGTCCAGTATAGAAAAATTCGGTGTTTTTCAATTTTAGGGAGTCAGAAGAAAAACTTAAGAAAACTCCATGGGGTATTTTTTCGTAAAATAATCCCTCAGGTCCAAAGAAGGATAAAATAATATGGGAGTGATGACATTTCCAATACTTTAACGAGCTGGAAAGGACAAGCGCTTGATGATCTTTTCATATTTAACAAGTCTGAAAAGGGTTTAAAGTGGACTCTAGTCTCGTCATGGTGACAAGTCCAATGTCGTCAGGGTTTAACGAGTCCGATATAGGTAAAACTTGGAGTCTTTTTCATGTTTAGAGAGTTTGAAAAAGACATGGAAAAGAAAACTCCAGGGGGGTCCTTTTTTGTAAATCTGTGTCCCTCAAGCCTGAAAAAGTATAAAATAATACTCGAGAGAATCGCTTGACCATTGTGATCAAGGAGTAATTTTCATAATTAGTTGCTCCGATCTGAAAAAGTAAAAAAGTGATCGAAGACACGTCATTTCAAAACCAATATCGAACCTGAAACGAAAAAAGTTTAGCGATATTTTTATGTTTATTCGGTCATAAAAGAGCCGAAAGTGGACCATATTTTAATTTCATTTAACGAGTTAAAAAAGGAAAAAACTTGGAAATCTTTTCATATTTTGTGAGTTAGAAAAGAGCTTAAAGAGGACTCGTCCTAGAGGAATGAGTGGTATAAAGGGTAGCAACTGGTTCCAGTAATGGTGGAATTGCTCAAAACATGTAATGGTTAAGAGGCTGGCTAATAAAACCACTCATCGCTGTGGTCCCTTAGGAAAGGAAAAACAACGAAGTGAAAGCATATTATCAGCCAAAGAGATGGTGGCGATGGAATGAAAACAACCAAGGCTCGTCTAACAGAATGTAGTGGATAAAAACAGTAATCACAAGATGTAAAACGGGTATGGGTTCATTTTTACAGAATCTTGAACCATACAGAACTCTGCTTCGATTTAGTTTCATGTTTAAAGAAGCTTGGAACGAAAAAATATGCTTGTTATAAGTTCCCATGCCCCCGACATAATGACTCAAATCGAGGTACATGCCCCCCAAGCTTCATTGCATTCAACAAGGTGGATGGAATGAAAGTCCACTTTTGAGATCTTGGAAATACTCAAAGACTCGATTTGGAAAGGGAGTTGTTTCATTTTTTAATGGGTTTGACACAAGAAAATAAGTATCCTCATAACCCTTGTTTCATTTTTTAAACGAGCTTGACTCAAGACAAGGAACTATGCTCAATGATCCTTGTTTCATTTTTTAACGAGCTTAACACAAGACAAGGAACTATGCTCCAAACACCTGGTTTCATTTTTTAATGAGGTTGACACAGGAAAAAACTATCCTCGAGACTCCTTGTTTAATTTTTTAACGAGTTTGACACAAGAAAAAGTTTTCCTCGAGACTTGTTAAGAATCAGAAAATGACTGTACAGCCTGATATGCAACTTCAAAGGGACTCAAAAGCATGACACCATCAAATGAATCCACCTCAGAATCGAAAGGTACGATTCAAGGATCATCAGAAGTAATAGTATTCGATGAAATCTTATGAATATTTGCAATAGAAGGCAATACATCAGGAGGAGGGAAGGAAAAAGTTCCCAGTAAACCAGAGTCTTTAATCAAACCTACCCCAACATCCTTGTAAGGGATAGTGATTTTACCGATATGTTGGACACTATCTGTAGAGGCTGGGTTGGTTGAAAAATAAGTCAGTTGGTCTATCGTAATGATCTTCCCGTTATGAGGAAACTTTATAAGCCGAAATACCGATGAAACAATAACAATCATAGCATAACACCAACTACGACCCAGGAGAAGGTTTTAATCTAGAGGGGCATCAACCACTTCCACATCTAGATTTACGGTTTTTCCTTCAACTCCTATAGGTAGATCCTGCAAAATACCAAAAGGATGGAACCTTCGGCCATAAAAATTAATTAAAATTGTCGGAAAATGATTAAGTGTGGGAGAATGAAGCGATCTCCAACACTGGATCGACTGAAATAGGTGCAAATCTTCTATCTTTCCCAATGAAACAGACTTGATTGTCTCAAAGGTTCAGACATGATCTCATGATTGAATGCTTTAAGAGGAGCTTCCTAGATTATATCAATTACAATTGGATTTATTTCCTACTACAAGATATAGCTACTTGTTTTTTTTAACTATCTTGGAGAGTTAATTACTCCCTACTCCAAGATACTAGCCTAAGCTATATTGGTGATAAGAGCCCTAGAAATAGAAAAGATTACTAGATCAATTTTAATTAAGCTTTGCTTTTACGGGTTGTTGTTTAATTCAATTGGTATGGAAATGAAACTTTGATGGTGTGAAGACTCGACTCCAAAGACACTAAAAAGATTCACTTAAAATGATAAGCAATTCGTTTTTCTTTCAATGAAATTCTAGCTAAAAGAAAGAGTTTGAGAATGTTATTATTTAAGAAACAATTCTTTCTTTCAACATGGAAATAAAAAGAAAATCCTTTTCTATTTTTCAATAAGAACTCAAAACGAGACTACTAATTAATGCTCACAAAAAATCCCTTTCTCTTTTTCAAAACTCGAAACTACAAAAAACAATTTGCTTCAAAAGAGATCTACAAGTTCTAGAAAAACACTCAAAACTACAAAATACTAATCTTGAGATCTAAAACTCTTCAAAACCTAATTGAATAAAAGATTCAATTCTTTTTTAGGACGTTTTACTTAGTTGTTCAGTAAACTAAGGATTCATTTGTTCAGAATAACAAATCAATCTAAAAACATTCGATATGTTTTCTTTTGTAAAAATGAAATTCAAAACTTATAACAAAGCTTATTCAAAGATTTGCAAGTAGAAAACTAAATCTATTTCTCAAAAAGGACATATTTCACAACCAAGTCAGACTCATCAAGAAGACGAAAAGACACCAGGGTGATCTAAGGTTTCTCAAGCTTCTGATCTTCGAGTCACTACAGAGACCATGTGAAAACCACTCCAGGCATGCAAAACTTTTAGAAAATCATCTAAAACAAAAATACCATCGGAACTCACTCACAAGAGATTTTTGACAGGACAAATGTAGATCTAGGTAGACACTAAAATCCTTAAATGAAACCTAAACTTAACTGGAAGAAAAAATTTTAGGTTTTTCAAAAAATTTTATAGGGTCTGCAGGATTCCTGAAGAAACAGGTGCGGTCTCGCTCTGTTTACTAAAGGAAAAGTGCGGAGATGCCCACACTGTCTGTAAAGAGAAAGTGTGGTCCTCTAAAAACTTTGAAAAAAAACAAAAAATAATTTATATTCTAAAAAATACCCAAGCTAGCATAAATCAATAAAAAACCAAAAACGAAAACAAGTTTCTCAAATCAAAGACAAAGAAAAACCAAAAACCAAAGTTAGTTCCCTAGTGGAGTCACCAATTTGTTGGCCCGATAAATTGATCTTGCGGACAAGACCGATCCCCCTAGTATAAGAAGATAGTCTAGCAACAAATAGACAAACAAATCTATCTTTCTCTAGACATATGTGATTTATGAATAAATACTATAAAGGTGTTAAGACACTCCCTCAGATCCAATGCTTGTTCATAGTAGCCATCCTCCAATTCTTCGAAAGAGTTACCCTTGAGAACCTGCAATCACAAACAAGCAAACATCAAATAGAACCTACATAGCAAATATCATAAATCATGTCTGTTATGGTGATCAAGGAATCCATAAAATAAACCATAAATCAACAGCTTATTGAGAAAAACTAACTTATTTGTATTAAATTTGTAGTAGAAGAACCTTAGAACCTTTTCAGCCTTGATGTTGAACAAGCTCTTCCTGGGGTCCGAAATAGGAATTTCCTTTACTTTGACAAGCCTTGCACTCTTCCAAATGAGACCATAGAGGTATGTAATCTTTCCTCATAAAAACTCAACTAAGAAGACTAAGTTCCAACAACACTTCACCTCAAAAATATTCAGCTTCTAACCTCTCCAGTAACCAGCCCAATGCTTCATTTTATAGTGTAGGGAAGGGGGTTATAGGTCCATCTATGAAGGGATAGAATCCTCCTTCAAAGGGATAAGCTCCTCACATAAAGGGGTTAGCTCCTTAAGGTATGGGATGCATGAACCTTAAGAGAGAAAACTTGCCACCTCAAGATTCCTTCCAGAAGCTTCTAGAAATGATTGAAAGTGAGTTTTTAGAATATACCCGCACCTTTTTAACTTTTATAGGGGTTTGCACCCATAACACAGAGATAGAGCGGTAAGGTGCATAGGAGACATGACCATTAGGTGCGGGACCGCAGGTAATGCTAAGAGAAAGTGCAGAACTAGAGTTTTAGAGACTTTTGAGGAATTTCTCTTATTTTCAAGGCTTGATATGAGGAACTGAGGCTCAAGAATTGCAAAGGAGGAAAGTATGAGTGGTAATGGACTCACACAGATTGCAGAATGCCAAGGTGACAATTTTGAGTGCAACAGGATTGCTTAGTCTCCCCCTCCAGTTCTCCTTCATCATTTTCCTCCAATTCTTTTTCATTCTTCCCACCTTCCAATTGTGGGGGTTCTTCGTCTCCTGAATCGTGTATCTCCATAGGCTACCTACTGTCTTCCTAGAAATTTCTCAGCATTCCCTAATCCTTTCTAGTCTAATAGATTTCCTTCATTGTAGTGGTTTGCTCGATATACAGGCAACATGTTTTCGTTTCGGGGCTGGCAAAGCTAGTCCCCTGTCTATTGCGAAGATCAGTTCTTCCCAACTACTCTGTTGTTGGGAAAGGATGTGGCTGACTATCAGTCGTATTAACCCATAGTGGCTTACTACTGAATCTAGATGGCGAGATTTAATCATACTTCGGGCAACATAGTGTAATAAAGAATTTAAAAACACAGGCAAATTCACAGTGCACTTTTGTTTTAACACGGCTAAAAGTTTAAGATGGTGTGGTCTTACCAAGTCTTTCCTGCCATCACAAGTGATGTAGCTCTGGATAATCTTTGCCAATTGTACCCACATATCTCCCAAGGTTGCCGACAGAACTCCCTTCCCTTTTATTGTCAGGTTCTGCCCTTCATCCTGCAAGATTTTTATGGCGTCTCGCAGTCTCACCTTTTTCAAAGTCCACACAGGTCCAGTGGTTGACAGTCCCAAAACCTTTGCAATTATGTCATCCATGACTGCTATCTATCTCCCTCTCACCATGGAATAATGTTCATGCAGATTCCATAGAAACTCAATTGCCACCGTCTCATTGGATTGTTGTAGATGGTTAAGATAAGTTATCCATCCTGCCCTTGCTAGGATCTCTTGTGCAACATCCGAGACCATCAACACTTGTGGCTCACTGCGAATTGATCTTCCTCCCATGTTTATCACACTGTAAAAAACATAGAGACAACAATGGAATAGTAGGATGTTCAATTTTTTAACTCACTGTTAGCAAACACAGAGAAGATGACGGAACAACAAGTTGTTTGAATTTCAAACTTACTGCTAATTTTTGCAGACCAAAACACAGAAATAACTTCGGAACAAAAAGCCATGCATATTGGGAAACAAAATGCCGTTAAGCATTGCTATTCCCGAGTCATTAATTCTTATGAATGATGAGCTGACACGTATGTCAGTGAATTATGGGGATCACCTTCGCCCCCTTGCAATATGATAGGTCGTCCTCGGTCGTCGAATGAAGGAGCAACGTGCTAAGCTACCCTAGTACAAAGTCATAAAGGAATAATATATATAGAAATTCCATGTTTACAACGATGAGCGGATTGTCGAAATCGAGGTGTATAGTAGAATCGCTTAATAAATAAGGAAATGTTGTGATGTGATGCGAGAATTGGAGGATAGGAAAACCGATGTGCATAAAAGGTCCTATGCGGTCATTATCGACTTTTACCATCATAATTGATTTGTAATTAATTTTCATGTATCAAAGGTTCATAAGGATTATATACATAATCTCATTTGAACCATTGATAAAGATATAAGAAGAAGGGTTTTATAATTACTATTGGTGTATAAGAAATATGACTTCACCCTTACCTTGACAAAGTTATTTATTTCACCCTTGGAACCATAATCCTTTGTGTATGCCTAGGAAAGTGCTGTGTAGTGTTAGAATGAGGCCATTATGCTGGCTTGGTGACTAGATGAATCACAATACCATTCACGAGGAAGGAGTGAAAGGTGGGAAGGTCGGCTAGTGATGAGACCTCCTATTCCAAGGAATTTTTATTTTTCTGATGTGCCACTTGGATCATATCCCTGGTGTGGTGGGAATATTGGGAATGCGACTTCACTGTCTTGCTTACGATCATGGTAGGTTGGCTTTTGATGAGACCCCCTATCCTTCATCTGAAAAATCATGTTAGTAATTATATAAACATTTTCCTTTTTCTTCTTTTTGTTCTTTTATATAGCACTTTTTCCTATTTATATACAGGGGGTGGTTCAACACTCCTTAAGAGTAGGGATGGCGGAAGAAGTCTTAACATCTCAATAGAGAAAAATACACCCTTATTCTTATTCAATAATAATGATCAAAGAGAATTATGGGGATTTAGGAAGAACCATCATGATAAAAATAATCAATCATATTGGTATTAGTAAAATAAGGACAACAAGGTGATCAATAGTTGTGTCCTTTCCTCTTTCCTCTTTCTTCTTATCAATTCAAAGCAATTTCTTCTAAAGATAACGATTTTTATGTAATCTGTTGATTTCAGTATCCTCTAGTTTTTGTATTGTTGCATAAATGTATAGCTGTGCTTTAAATGACCATGACTCACAAAAATGATCTAAATGGTAAAACACACAAAGAAGAAAATGCACTCTAAAAATGTTGTTCTCAAGATAGAATAGCTACTGTACACAAAAACCACAAAAAAAGGGGAAAAGATGCTCACAACCATTGTTCTTTGAGAGGAACAACAACTGTCCCTTAATCAGAACAACAAAGAAAACACGCGAAAAACAAAAAATGCGAAAATGATGTTCCTTCATAAAGGAATAGCAGAAAAATGAAAGAGTTGTTCCTTTGGAAAGGAACAACAGAAAAATGAAAGTGCTATTGAAAGGAACATCGGAAAATGAAAGTGCTCTTCATTTCTGAAGGAACAACAGAAAAATGAAATTGTTGTTCCTTCGGAAAGGAACATCAGAAAACGAAAGTGTTGTTTTTTCTAAAAGGAACAACAGAAAAATGAAAGTGCTATTCCTTCAGAAAGGACTACCAGGAAACAAAAGTGTTGTTCCTTCAGAAAGGAACAACAAAAATGTAGAAGTGTTGTTCCTTTGGAAAGGAACAACAAAACATAAAAGTTTTTTTTCCATCAGAAGGAACAACAGAAAGGCGGAAGTGTTGTTCCTTCGGAAAGGAATAGAAAAAATACAAAATGTTGTTCATTCAGAAAGGAACAACAAAATTTGATAGTGATGTTCCTTCGGAAAGAAACAAAAAAATGGCGGAAATGCTGTTTCTTCAGAAAGGAACAACAGAATACAAAAATGTTGTTCCTTCGAAAAGGAACAACAAATGGTGGAAATTTTGTTCCTTTGGAAAGGAACGACAAATGGTGGAAATATTGTTTCTTTGAAAAGGAATAGTAGAATGCAAAAGTGTTGTTCCTTCGAAAAGGAACAACAAAATGGTGGAGCTTCTGTTCCTTAGAAAAGGAACAGTAAAATGCAGAAATGTTGTTCCTTTGAAAAGGAACAGTAGAATGGTGAAAATGTTGTTCCATCTGAAAGGAACAACAAAATGAAAGAGTTGCAGAAATGTAGAAATCTGTACAGAAATTAATTTACACAAACAAAATAATTATGTACAATTTAAAAGCAATCAAATCACTTAATGAACCAAAGGTGAGGAAGAGTTCTTTTTCTCAACTAGAATTTGCATGTTGGAGTCTTCCCGAAGTTGTTGGTAGAAGGATTCCTGAGTTAAGTGGTTTGTGGTACAATCGAAGTTGGTGGTTGTTTGCCTTAAAGGTGTGTCCAGATCCATCAATGGTGGTTAGAGTAATGGTTCCATTATCATGTACCTTGTGGATTTCATATGGTCCCAGCCAGTGAGTCTGAAGTTTCTTGGGAAAATCCTAAAACCTGGAATCGTATAGGAGTGCCCATTCTCCTTTGCAGAAGACTTTATTTTTGATGAGAGCGTCATGCCATTTGGCTCTCCGTTGTTGGATCAATGTAGTATGTTGAAGAGCGGAGATCCTGATTTCATCCAACTCATTAATCTGCTATAGTCTATTAATTTGGGCCTCGTTTAAATCTAGATGACTACTTGTGCTGTTCTCAAGGTCTGTATTTCGAATTCTATTGGAAAGATGGTTTCCTTTCCAAATACTAGCTGATATGGTGAATAACCAATAGTGTTTCTCCATGTTGTTCTGTATACCAACAAGGCTTCCGACAATCTTGTAGCCCAATTTCCGCTGTGTGACACAATGGTTTTTGTCAGTATTGCTTCTATTACCTTATTCGTGCTTTCTACTTGGCCATTTGCCTGTGGGTTGTATGGAGAGGTAATTTTATGCTGAATATGATAGTTTTTTAGTGTTGTAGCAATTTTATTACCAGCAAACTGTGGTCCTCCATCTGTGATTATATCTCTTGGGAGGCCATATCGCACAAATATGTGGAACAAGAGCTAAATGACGGAATCCTTTGTAGCTCTTGGCAATGCCTCTGCTTCAACCCATTTGGTAACATATTTTGCTGCTACTAGAATATATGTTTTCTAGTTTGATGATGGATTGATTAGACCAACAGAATCGAGTGCCCAACATTTAAATGGTTCAATGACTAGCTATGGGTTCAGAGGCATTTCGTCGAACTGTCTAGGGCATCCTGCTCTTTGGCAACTATCACAAGCTTGAACAAATTTCTTTGTATCTTTGAAGATTGTGGGCCAATAAAACCATGTTTGCATAAATTTGTGACCAGTTCTTCGATCCGTAAAATGTCCACCACACAGTCCGTCATGACAGGCTTTAAAAATGTCAAAAATTTCATCTTCATAGACGCATATTCTAATGTGCATATTTGCTCCGGTATGAAATAGGTAGCCCCCAATCCAGGAAAATCGGGTGTTGTGCTGGACAATCTGCTTTCGTTCATTGGGAGTGAGATGTTTTGGTAATTTTCCTATTGCTAAATAATTCACAACATCAGCACCCCAGGGCGTTTCGATAGTAATAGCAAACAAATGTTCATCTGGAAATTGATCTTCGACTGCTGTTGCGTCCACTAGTTTTGGCATTCGTGAGAGAAAGTCAGCGACAGGATTTTCTTTTCCAGGTCAGTCTTTTAATATGATGTCGGATTCCTGCAATAAAATCAGCCATCTTGTTACTCTACCATTTGTGATTGGTTTATTTTATTAATATTTTATAGCAGAGTGATCTGTATATAAAACAACAGGATATCCAGTGACATAATGCCTAAATTTATTTACAGCATGTATTACAGCTAAAAATTCTTTTTCAGTAATAGTATAGTTCACTCAGCAGGAGACAAATTCTTGCTAATATAATAGATTGCATATGGTTTTTTGTCTTTTTCCTGCCTAAGGACTGCTCCAATAGCTGTGTCTGAAGCATCTGATGAAATTTGAAATGGCAGGTCCCAATTTGGACCTCTGAGTACTGGTGCTGTTGACATAAGCTTTTTTATATCCTCAAAACCATGGTCACATTTATCTATCCAAACAAAGTCAACATTCCCTGTTAGTGTGTATAGAGGTGCAACAATGCGAGAAAAATGTTCTATAAATCTCCTATAATAACCAGAAAATCCAAGAAAACTGTGTACCTTTGTCTGTGTGGTAGGAGTAGGTATTAACAAAATTATTTGAATGTTGTCCAGATCTACCTGTATTCCATCTGCTGAGATATAATGACCTAATATGAGTCCTTTATTCATCATCATACAACATTTTTCATGGCTCAGGCAGAGCCTGGTAGCGATACATCGTTGCAACACCTTTTCCAATGTGTCTAGTGCTAGGTCAAAATCATCTCCGTATGGTGTGAAATCATCTGTGTATACTTCGAGCCCTTCATTTATTAAATCTGAAAAGATGCTGAGGATAGCCCTTTGAAATGTGGTAGCGGCATTGCATAGGCCAAAGAGTAAAACTTTGTAGGAAAATGTTCCCCAAGGATAGGTAAAAGTAGTTTTATCTTGGTCTTCAGGGGTAATTTGAATCTGATTATATCCACTGAAGCCATCCAAGAAAGAAAAGAATTTCTTTCCTACTAATATATCTAATACCTGGTCAATGAATGGAAGGGGAAAGTGGTTTTTCTGGGTTTCTTTATTTAATTCTTTGTAATCTACACAAATCCTCCACTTTCCATTTTTCTTTGGCACCACTACAAGTAGAGACACCCATTTTCTATCAGAGATAGGATAAATAAAGTTTACATCTAAAAGTTTTTGTAGTTCAGCTTTCACAATGTCTTTTAGATGAGGGTTAAGTCATCTTTGGGGTTGGAAAAGAGATATTGCATCCTTTTCTGTATAAATGTGGTGTGTACATAACTAGGGATCGATTCCATTCATGTTCAGATAGTCCCATGCGAATGCTTCCTTGTATTTTCTTAGTAGTTGGATCAACTTCTCTTCTTGTTCAGGAGTTAGGTTACTATTAATGTTTAAAGTTTTTCCTGGCTCAATCTCTACAGTTTTTCTATTTGAAACAGAGGTAGTAGGTATTGTTTGATCATGAGTGTCTTTGAGGGGATCTTCTTCCAATTCATTATCAAATGTTTCCTCTATCATGTGACATTGTATGTGGGATCTGGCTCCAGCTTGGTTAATAAAGTTGTTAATAACATCATCCTCTATTTGATCTTTGAAATTGAGGACATCTTCTATAGTTAATGGGGATCTAATATTTTCGATAAGGTATCATACATGATGTTTGTTAGTTTTTATTATTATGACACTTGGCTGGGTTGGAGGTTATAAGGCTAGATTCTTGATATTACTCCCTCTAGTTATGGCAAGCCAAGGTCTGCCTAAAATTATTGGGTGTCCATCAAGTCAGTTTTTGGGGTTTATTATCATAAGGTCGACAGGATATTCCCAGGAATCAACGGATACCATGACATCATGTAATGTGCCTTCTGGCCTAACCGTCGATCGGTCAGCCAATTCTAATACAGTGGAAGTTGGTTCTACTGATGTAATGCCTAGTTTTTGACAAGTGGTAGTTGCTAAGATATTAATTGCAGCCCCTAAATCAACTAAGGCATTTGAAAAGGTTTTTCCATTGATTTGTAGTATCACCATTGGATTTCCTGGGTCTTCATATTTGACGAGTGCCTCCCTACTTGATAATAGGTTAGATAAGGTGCCAACTACTTGAACTATTGGGTTATTTGTTATTCTCCTCCTTGGTCTTTTTATACATAGATCTTTGATGGTATTTGCATATATTGGGATGTCTTGGATGGCTTGGAGGAGTGGGATTTTTATGTACAAGTTCTTAAGTTCTCCCAGAATATCAAAATCAGGATGTTCTATATGTCGTGGCATAAAATCGTTCTGGGAATGGGGGAGAAGATGTGGTTGCTTGGTCATGAGTCTATTTTCTAGCCACATCTTCTTCTTGTAATGGTTATTCTACAGGTAACTGATTTTCATCTTGAACATTTTTATCTCCCTCGGTCTCTATAATGCACCTAGACCTTAATTGAAGGTCGTTGCACTCCCTTAGATCAGTTTCTAGCTCTAGTGTTTCAATTATTTGAATAGATTAAACCGGTCTGTTATTTGGGTTCAGGTTGGGTTGGGCTGGGAGTTGCAGTATTAATTTGGATTGGGGGTTTTGTTGTAGTGCTAGCAGTGTAGGTTGAGGGCGTGGAATGGTTCCTAATGGATGATTCATTGGTCTTTGCTAGTTTGTTTTCCAGGCTTGGCTCTGCAAAGTAGGAGGGGACCATTGTGCCGAATATGCATTGTTTTGCCAATATGGTGGAGCATAGGGAAAATTTGGCCAATTAGCTTGGCTTGTTTGATTCGGCCATGGTGATAATGAAGGAAATGGTTGTTGTGACCAATTTGAGAAGGGAGGTTTATTTTTCCAAAGTGTATTATATTGTTGAGAATGATATTGTGGAGGCTGAAAAGAAGAAGCTAGATTAGGGAACATACCTGATTGTCATTGCTTCCATTGATGACATTGATTAAATAGGTACATGGGTTCCGGTTCTTCTTCCACTTCTTTTTATATTTCTTTCAAAATAGGAAGTGAGGGACAACTTTCTATACAGTGGTCTTTTGTACAAATGGCGCAAACTTGAACTGCATCTAATGGGCAGTATTTGTGGCTGTGTTTCTTTCTGCATCTAAGATAAAATATTTCCATATTTTTCTCTGCTTCTACTTGCTTCTATTGGCTTGCATAATATCAAGCTGCATTGTCAGAGTCCCTAATATATCAGTTTTGAAATTTTCTAATAAATTTCCAATTTCCGCGCTAGTTACTCCTTCTCCAGAGATCTTGTTCTCCCTTGTAAACCTATCATTTTCCACTGGCCTTAGCATTGTACTTCCTCGTGAGCTCCTGATACATAAATCAATGATGTTAGAAAAATTTTCTTGGTAGATGTCCCCTTTTCCCATAATATTCAATGTTTCATTCCATTGTTCCTTCATACCTTTAATTAATGTTGTTTTTAATACATTGTCAGGTAAGGGTAATGATGCAGAAGGAGATCTTTGAAGATTATACTGAAAACGTTCAACATATTATTCTAGTGTTTCATTAGGTCTAGCTACCATCTAAAATATTTCATCTTTTAATTCTCTAGATCTACAATAATCTTGATATTTCTTCAGGAAAGCACCTTTCGTCTGTTCCTAGTCATTTATGACACCTCCACCCTGTTATAGACATATTTACGCACTGAAAACCCAATCACATATGTCCATAAACCAAGGGATTATAAACCCCTAAAAGTGTTTTTTCATACCCTAAAGGAACAAGGTCAGCTGATTACATCATTTCCCAGAATTTCTCCCTGAAAAACTGCTTAGAACTGGTCAAAACTGGACCATACAGACTACTTCATGCTGAGGGTGTGATGCATCTCACCTGTTACACATAGAGGGTGCGATGCATACTGAAAAGCCCTTCTGTAGGGTGTGATGAGCGAGAGTAGAGAAATGGCAGTGGCAGTTTGCTAGGTGGAAACCCAGAGAATCTTCCAGAAACTGCTCATTTGACACTTGCCTCTCTGAATTCACCTAGGGATGAGTAAGAGATCATTGAAATATGGAAGTGGAACCAAGAACTATCAGAGAAATGACACTAATCAAAATCCCAGAAGCTGGCTCACCCACCTACAAATATCTATATATGGACCTCATCTTAGAGATCTAGAAGCTGGAATTTGTATTTTTGTAAGGAAGTGCTGTTGGTTTCTCGTGAAACATTGTAGTGTTGGGTGATCTAGCCTTTCATGAGGTGAAGAGGGTTTCATGTTGGAGGATGGCACTGGGTCAGAACCACTGGGTTGTAATCCTCTCTTCTACTACTTCTATCAATAAAGCTATTTGAGTTTTCTTCCATATTCTTGTATATTTCTGAATCTTGTATTGGTGTATGCATTTGTATGGTTAATATACATCTGATCATATATTGTTTATGGTTATAGATCTCTATGCTTTGATGGTATTATGTTGCTTTGACTCTACAGGTGTTTTTTGAAGCGGGACCAGTGAGGAAAGAGTGGTGAACTCTGTCAAAGGGGGGAGGAAACAAGCAAGGAGCCAAGCGAAAGACTGAGGTTGGTACTCTCTACTTCTCTCTCATCTATCTCTCATAAAGGAAAACACAAGTAACTTTAGTTTGTTTGTTTCTATGATAGCTACCTGTCTTAGTGGGACTAGTAGCTCTGAATGGACATTATTTTTCCCGATAACACACCCAACCCCATAAACCATCACAAAGTAGCTCCTTTTTATGTAGAGGGAAATAGTCTCAGTTGTTGGGGATTAGTGGTATAGTCGTATCCACTGCACAGCACATTGAATTCAAACAAAAATGCATCTGTGTCTTCCGATGTTAGGCTATGAAATGTAGGGATATGCTGGAGAGGAATTTCCTTCATAGGTGCATTGACTGCAGTATCTACCATGGGATATTATAGTGTGCATGTTTGAGTGTTTGGTTGGTTCTGGGCCATTTGGTCAAATATGTTCCAATAACCTTCCGAGATTTCTAGGAGGGTATTCTTAGGTTGGCTGGACGGAGCAGGGATGGCCTTAACAGGAGTGGCCTTAACATCACTTCCTTTATCTGGGATGATGAGAGTTCCTAATGTCTGGGGGGGATTTTAGCTCTTGAGGTTCTTCAACTTCGTTATGAATGATTTTTGTAGCACTTCCCTTATCTGGGATGCTTAATGGTTGAATTACTCCAAGAGGAGATCTTCTTTCTTCAGTTTCCCCTATTTCTCCTCCCCCTTCATGGAGATTACTAAGGTTCCCTTCTTGTAATGATTTTGGGCTAGAATTCTCAATTTCTTGAAAATCTTGCTCCTTAGTTTGGCTATGCACCTCAGCAAAGGCTATAGATGGTGATCCTCTGGCCTGAAGGGAACTAGTTGGTTGTCTAGAAGTGACTTTTCTAGGTCTTACTGAAGGCTGAGATTATACTTTTTTAAGTATTTCGTTTATAAAGGTCAATCGGCCAAGGGTCACTGGCCCCTTAGCTTTATCAGGCTTGGGTAGTGGTTCAGGATTCTTTTCAGGCTTTTTCTGCTTAGTTATGCACACACATCAAATGTTGATTTCTACCTAAAACAATAACAAATCTGTAGGAAAGCGGGCAGGGGAGCAGGGCTATTGCATGCTTCATACGCATTACCTTCAATTTTTAAAACCCAATTCTCTCCTAGCAGTACACTACTCTGAAAAGAAACAAATGGCTACACTCTCCCCAGTAGTGGCACCAAAATGTGACGCAGTAAAAAGGGTCTTTTTCACCTGTATTTACCCTACATTAATTATCAATCTAGGTACGATTTGTTATCTCAAAGAGTGTACTCAGTTTGAGGTGGTCATTTGTCAGAGTAATTTTAGTAGTATAGTGCTTCTACAAAAGTAACTAAATGTTAACTAGAAATGCTTGTAACTAAATCATTCAATGAAGAAACTACAGTACTTCATCAGTCAAGGGTGCAATAACAATTACTCCTCCGTTTGTAAACTAATGTAATTGAGAAGAAATAAAGGAAAAGATCATCAATCTGGGAACTGGACAACAATATTTAGTGTTCACTATAGTTTCATATCATTCTTTTCACACCAAAGCAATGATGATTGAAATAACAGGAAAAGGAATAGCAACTAATCTATTTAACAAGATTGAAGAACAAATATTTAATCTACAGAAATGAATGAGGCAGTAAGTGTAATCTTCAAGAATTAAGCAACAATCTTTATCTCAGAATAGTAAACGGAAATGGAACAACAAACTAAAGTGAAGTATTGAAATATTGAACAACAACCTGAATCAGATGTAAATGCACAAAAACTAAACCGATTATAGCACACAACACATCTATATCAAAAGAAACAGTAATCCGAGTCTCAGCATGACAATGATTAATCACGATTATGAAGAAACAACAATTGTGGTCACGGTGGAACAAAAATCCCAAATGAACAACAATCACGTTTGGAAGTAAACCATAGATAAATACACAATAATACTGATTTATAAATACACAGCGTTGTTACTTTGTAATCGAACAACAATGGAAATCTGGAAGGAACAACAATGTTATATGATAATATCAGTTTGTTAAAGGAACGACAATGCGATATAAATTTAGAATGAATAGCATAACATTCCTTTTGCAGAGAATAACATTACTATTCAAATAGGGACAAAATATATCAGAGCTAATACATGGAATAATAAAGAACGGTAGATTATTGAACAAAGTGAATAAGAGAAATCAAACAACACACGAATTGGAAAATAATGGTACAAGAGCAAGTGATCCACTGGGGCTGGGCCCTTAGCCTCCAGGGACATAGTGCTTAAGATTACTCTAGAATCAAATACAGAACAACAACCAGAGTTAATATATTAAGCATCAGAAAGGATCAGAGTTACAGCAATCGCTCTTTTAAATAGAGTCGATGATCAAAGTTTAAGTTACAAGAGTGAATTTCATAAAAACAACAATGGTCCGTCTCTTGGGCTAGCAATGTTGTCCCTTCTTATAGTAGCCAAGCGGAAATATCAATGATATAGATAACCGTTGAGGTAGCGATATTGTTATCTCTCAGTTATATTCTCATTCCTTTGTGTCGATTTGGTATCTCCTCTTCCTTTTCCCGGCTTATATGCTCTAATTTGGATTGCCTCATTTGGATGCGATTTCCTGTCAAAGGGACAACAATTAATTTTGTCTTATCTTTTTCTTTGGAATTGTGATCTTCCATTTTCTTCTTTTTCTACATAGGAAAAGGGCAATTATTAGTCATTTTACGTTGCAGACAAATATTCTAAACTTTATCATAATATTTCACCATATACTTATTTCATAATGCAAGGAAGTTATGAATTTAAGGAAAATATGACAAAATAAGTGGTAATTACATACCTTCTCTAGTGCTCAACAACTCATGTGTCTCCTTTGGCAACATCTCGAATACTAAACTTTTTATCAAAGCATCAAAGTTTTCACAGTTCATGTGCACCTGAGAGCTCAACAACTCAATTCTAAAAATGCAAAGTGTTTTTCACTGGGTAGCCACCTGTAATTTATAGGCACATTCGAATTCAAATCCAATGGTTCCCCCCAAAATTAGTTCATTAATGCTAGATTGGTGGTAGATTTTCAAAGATCTGGTCCATAAATTCCGACTTAAATGCTACCCCCCCCCGCTCCATTTGTCCATTTTTTCATCGGCAAATCATGAACAATGACTTTAACAGTCACTTTCTAGCTATCCTGTGCAGTTTTTCCTTTGGTAGCATAGCTCCCTACATGCTTTTGCTGGCTCTATGACATTTCTTCATTTTGCACAGTTCCCCAATCATGTAGCTCTTCGACCTGGGTAATGTAGTTTATAGACCTGCGCTTCCTTTCAGCTGCCTAGAGTGCTACGACTATGCTTCCCTCAGATAGTCACCTAGCTGGGTCACCATCATATGGCTTCAATTCACTGCCATTCACCTACCTTGGGAAGGGTTCTCCATTCAATTTGACCAGCTGAACTACTCCACCATTGGTAATCTCCTTGATGACATACGACCCTAGCCAGTGCATCCTAAATTTCCTTGGAAATTTATCAAATTTGCTGTCATATAATAAGACCAGATCATTTACCTTGAAGGTGTGTAGTTTGATGTGCCAATTTTGCCATGCCTTTTCAAAATGTTGGTGAAATCTAGCTAGAAATTGGTCCTCCACAAGCTCTAGTAGCTGTGCGAGCCTCTCTTCCAAGGCTCTGCAATTCGCCATTCTTGTGAGTGCTACTATGTGCATACTAGGTACAATGTATTCCATTGGCATCACAACTTCTATGCCATACATGAGTCTGAAAGGTGTTTTTCCAGTCAGCTTCTTGCAAGTCGTTCTGTAGGCCCATAGCATTGTAGGTACATGCACATCCCAGTCATTTCACTAAGCATTGTAGACCTTCGTTAGCACGCTCTCCATTATCTTATTGAACACTTCCACCATCCCATTAGCCTAGGGGTGATAAGGCATACTTTTCTAATGATACACCTGAAATTATTCTGTCAATGCACTCATTCTTTTTGTTAAGAAAGTGTGTACCACAATCAGTCATCAAGATCTTTAGATGCCTAAATCTTGTTAGGACATACTCAAAAATAAAATTTGTTGTTGTTGCACCTGTACAGTCCTTCATGGGCTGTGCCTCCACCCATCTGGTCAAATACTCAGTCGTTGTGATGATGTACCACACACCCATCTTCTTTCCTTGAGGTTGAATTAGTCCTACAAAGTCAACTGCCCATTTTTCAAATGGTTGTAAGATCACTTGCAGCATCAAAGGCAGCTCATCCCTCCACGACAGCCTACTATTCTTTTGACATACATTACATTCCCTACAATAAGCTTTTGAATCCTTATGCATGGTTGGCCACCATAACCTAGTGTGTAGAATCTTCTGCGCTGTTGCTTTCCCTGCATGATGTCCTCCCGCAGCTCCTCTGTGAGCCTCAACGAGGATGCTGCTTCATTCAAAGTCAGGCACATAGCGTCACAATATTTTTTCTAACCCCATTTTGTACAAGTGCCTTGCAATGATAGAAAAGTTTGTCGCACACACTACTAGTTCCTTCTTTTGTTGAATTGTATAACCTTCCGGAGCCGATCCTATCATCAGGAAGTGGATAATATCTTCAAAGTGACTATCCACGACGTGCATTGCAAAGAGTTGTGCATCATGTAGTCCTTCCTCTAAATTAGTAGGTTCCTCTCCAGTTTCAATGTGTGACAGATGATCAGGTCCCACATTAAGTCATCTTGGCTTCACAATAACTTCAAAGTCGTACTCCTAGAACAACAGTAGCCATATACATATTTTTCCCTACAACACAAGCTTGTTGACCAGGTACTTCAACATGGAATGATCTATATACATCTTAAAGTGTCCGCCCAATAAATAGTGCCTGAACTTTTAGAGTGCATACACCATAGCTAATCCTTCACACTCGGTCATGGAATAATTTTTCTTTGCTTTAGACAACTTCCTATTTGCGAATGCTATAGGATGATCCAGTTCTCCCTCACCGACCTATGTCAGTACAGCCCCTAGTGCAATACATGATGCATCCATGTGCACATGAAATTCCTTCTTCTAGTCCAAGAAGACTAGGATTAGTGCGATGACCATTTTCTCTTTCAAGACATCCAAGCTCTTCTGACATTCATCATTCCAACAAAACATAGAATCCTTTTTCAACAATTTCTCCATAGTTGTGGTGATCTGGGCATAACTCTTGATGAACTTCCTATAGTATCTAGTATGCCCTAGAGTTGTGTGCAACTATTTCACATTCCTCGGCACCTACAGGTTGATTGTCACCGCGATATTCATGGGGTCTACCACCAATCCTTGTCTACATACCACATGACCCAACAAGATCCCAAAAGGGACATAAAATAGACACTTCTTTAGATTGAGCATGATCTCATATCTCCTACATGTATGTAGCATCAAGAATATACTTTCCACATGGTGCTTTCCAAACACTCTCCAATTGTCAAAGTATACCTCCAGCAATTTATGATTGAAGTCTTTGAATGCCACAATGACTATGCATGAAAAGATCACTAACACATTCTTTAGCCCAAAAGGCATTACAGTGTACTGTAAACATCCCCATTCAGTCACAAAGTTCGTCTAGCTTCTATCCTCAGGTGCGATTTTGATCTGATGGTACCCAGAAAACCGATCAGTGAAAGAGTATGATTTTTGGTCACCTACATTATCCATGACCTCATCAGTGAACGAGGTCAGGAAAGGATAACTCACACAAGCATCATTCAATTTATGGAGATCTACACATATCCTTATTTCTTCCTTCTGTTTCTTTTCCTGAACCACTATTGGGCTTACCCAATCAAATTCTTCCATCGGTTCAATAATACTTGCCGCAATCATCTTATCTAACTCAACGCAGACCCTTTCCTTATACTTTGGATTAAGGCAGTAAGGTCTTTGTTGCACAGGTTTCACGTCCAGTTTTAGGGTGATCTTCATGACACCTAGGATTTCCATTATTCCCTTTAGATTAGAAAAATTCATCGGGAACAAATCGTGGTATTCACAAAGGAGCTCAGTGACCTTATCTCTATTACATCATCCCAATAGTCCCCAATCTTTGCAAATTTCGGCTTCGCCTTTGTGCCAATGTTGACCTATCTAGTTTTCAGCGGTGCGATTATGTCTAGATCCTCTATTTGCGGTCCTTCAACCTCATAGTGACCCTAAGTTTCTGGAATATTAATCTTTCTGGGATCCTTGTCTTCTTCTTGAGGGGTCACATTATCGAATTCCAGTGCGTGGCTCAGCTTGGTGGTCCAATATGGTTGAATCAGGTCCAAAGGATCTTGTAATATCCTAAATATCATTGCTTTTACCTCTTGTAGTGCTACGTCAATACTGTAAAACCCATCCTCAAAGCTAAACGTCATTATAAACCCCTAGCACAAGATGTCCCATTATTCAGTGCTATGGCAGAGCCTATTTCCAAGTACCAATTCATTGGTATGCAATTCAGGGTATGACAAAATAGATATACCAATTCAGGTTGGGGCTCCTCTCCATAAGCCTTAGTCCATTTGGCCAAGTGTTCATGTGGATCATCCCTTCCATCATACTTGTATGTCATCCATATTTTCGACTGTCCAAAATGTATTCTCATCATCCTCCTTTATTCACGCCAGTCACCGAAGTTATCCTTGTGTGTACCCCACCATCTTGTGAGTGTAGCGCACAACGCCCAATCCAAGTCCTGGAAGCGACACTTCTCTTTCAAATGCATCCAAAAATATATCCACATTAGTTAACCCATCATAAGGAGGGAGATTCCTTACTTCTGATGACATGCAATGCAAAGAATTGGTAATAATATTACAGCACAATGTAGACACTTCATGTAGTTGGTTCTGCCAGTGCTCTAGTTCTTCATCCAAATCGGATGTGGAGGAGCTCTTGCAGTCCCATGAAATACGTCTGTCTACTGTTGGATTTACCTAATCCTAGTCTCGAACCATTATCTTGTAAATATCATCCAAATCATCATCACTTTCATAATCGCAGTCTATTTATGTATAGTGTGGTCCTTCTGCATGATCTAGTGGCACCACTATGCAGAGCGATTTCTTTTCAAATATCATATTTTGCTTCTTCAGGTTGATTACCCCATTCATGTAAGTGGTTGAATCAATCCCAAGGAGTGCAAGGTAGGGATTTCTATCATCCACAATCTCTATTACTTCAAAAACCACCAGTGCACTTGCACTTTCGATGTGAACTGTTACCCCCTGCAGCCTCCCCATTGGGATGATTTTCTGTTGATTCACCATCCTTAACTAGATCGAAGACCATTGGAGCATAGGTCTCCCCATTCTTTCCCATGTTTTTTTGGTAAAACATTTGCATCGGACCCTAGATCCAAGATAACTTGATCCATTTCATATTCTCATATCTGCGTGATGAGTCTCATCTCATGTCTCATCCTTGCCTTATGCTTACTAAGCTTTCTAACTATGCGCGGTTTTCCAGTAGTGCCATCCTTGCTAGTGCACCGATTGATCAGTTCTTATAGTCCCTTCATAGCCTTACTATCTGGAGTAGTTTCATGGAGGTCTCTAAGAATGTGGTAATCATGGATGGGTCTATTTCTTCAACTGGTTTCTCCTAAATTCCTGAGGTAGAGTCCTTAGGGAAGCTTTTCTTTACCTCCATAAAGGTTTCTTTTGCACACTCCACATCAAATCCAGTCTCCTTTTTTGGTGCTTTACACACCCACTCACCTTCTGCAGGCTGCTTCCCTTTATCCTCACCAGGTGTTGTTCCACTCTGTAGCATAATGTTTACCTTAGGGTCTTCCTCATGAGGCTCAACCCTCATCATTTGGAGGTTCTGCATCAGTTGTGGAGGCTATGCTCCCTTTTCGTGAATCTTAGCCAACAATATAGGGCAATCCTCAGTCACATGGTCAAACTGAGTATAGTGGTGGCATTATAGTCGCGCTGGATTCAGAAAGTCTCTTGCATAGTGTCCTAGTCCTCGACAATTGTAACAAATAAGCTGCCCTCGACCTCTGCCAGGCCCCCCTACACCTCGGTCTTGGTCATGCCCCTGATACTCACATCGCATTCCCCCAGCACCTTGGTCTGGAGGCCATGTTTTTGCTTGCAC
This sequence comes from Pinus taeda, assembly GCA_000404065.3. Lineage (NCBI taxonomy): Eukaryota > Viridiplantae > Streptophyta > Pinopsida > Pinales > Pinaceae > Pinus > Pinus taeda. The sequence goes on from APFE030655265.1 coordinate 42,292, forward strand.
CCTGTATGCAGGTGTCCTGTCCATCATTAATTTGTAACTATGACAATTGCACTCATCATGACCCACTGATTGGAAAAAATTGTAGAAGAGTTGTTCTGGTGTCTATACAAATTTCTGCAGCAAATGGAAATTGTTGCTTGCATGTTTCCCAGCTACTTGGCATATAGCACACCATAGCATAGGTCCTGCACTTGGCCTTATCGCGGCCTCTGACCTTAGAGTCATTGGTGCCCCTGGTGCAACATAGTTCAAAAAGACTAGACAATGATCCTTGTCATGCCCCTAACCTTTGCATTTCAAGCACCAACCTCTTTGCACGCCTCTGGCCGAGTTGCTCTATTTTTCTTAAGACATTGCATTTCGAGATAAAGGTTCTACAACTGTGCATGGATCTACTAGACCCCTGTATTAGCATCCTACATTGGTGTCTCATGCAATCTCATTACGATTTCTAGAGCTTCTACCTGGGTTCCAATCTTCCATTGTGATAGCGCAACCCTTAGGTGGGGTAGGAGCAAGTCCATGAACCATTCGTGGTGTTTCCCATCAGTTAGGTTCATGTTGGCTTCACGGATCGTACACTTTAATTTTTGATCCAATTCCTAAGGCATCTCCCCAAGCTTCATCATGATATCCTTGAATCCCACAATTGATTGTGCTTGAGACTTAGGTCTACTGAATTCCCTATTTGGCGCAGTCTGGATATCTGCCAACATGGACGTTGGGTTTTCAGTACTATACTTAATGTACCACGTTAATGCATGGTCCTACAAAGCACTAACCAACATTTCTTTCTTCATTTGATCATTTGTGATACCCTGAGCTTCCCATATAGCCTTTGTGACGTACAGAAACGGGTATGGATCTTCATTTCCTACACCCTTGAACATAGGTAGCTTTACATAGTTCGCCATATTGAACAGTGGTGGAGGTGGCATGTGTTACAGGTATATTTGGGCACATCAATCTTGACAATCAGATAAGTAAAATTAGGGATCATCAAACCCTAATTCAGTTGCTACATGCGCTAGACATGTCATCAAATTGAGTGCTTCCATCGATGAAAGTTTCCTAGCTTGAAATCCTACTGAAATGCCTCCTTGGGACACCAGCACAACCTTGGTTAGGGGTAACTATGCTACAGAGAAGGTAGGCCCATTCAGGCCTGCACTGCAGTACACTTAGGCCCACTTTGACCTATGTTGGGTGAGAATGATCGAAATTGGCATAGGATTTTGGGAATATTCCTTGATTCTAGAGCATTCTAGAAGGATGCCCAACTCTTATCTCATCCTATGAGCTCTGTTAGACCTTACAATCTCCTAGGCTGAAAAGGAAATTGAGAAGGGTAACCTCAAACCACTTCAGCTTAGTAGCTAGCCCTACTGGGCATGAGAGGGATCTCTCTAAGTCTCTTATCAGTGATATGACTTTAAAGAAAATGCATTTTAGGCTAGATATATGTATTTGTTTGTGAAAATTTGGGTTTTAGGGTTTGCTGAACTTAGGGTTTGGAGCCACAAATAGGTCTAGGCTGTAGGAGTTCAGGAGAAAATATGAGAAGGAGCTAGATATCAAAAGCCATGGTGTATTTAGAATATTGTCAATTTAGTATAGAAGAGAAAGTGTAGAAGAAACTAATGAGCATAAGTAAACATGATTTCATTAGCTTAGGAAGACATGAACATATCTATGAAAACCAGATAACAGAGCTTGAGAAACAAGAATTCGTTATATTTCACTGTAAGGAATCCATAGAAAGAAGAGATATCATGTAGATAAAGATGTTTAAACCATTAGAAAACAAATATAATGAAGAACAAGCACCATGAACTCACTAGGATAGAGTTCCTTGAAAATAGTTGCAACTTGTCTCTGTATTAGCTGAAAAGATGATTACATGCAAGCCTCCTCCACAAAAAAGTTCAACCCTCTTCTCCTGAAGAGAAATGATACATATAGACTCTCCTAGACCACTTTCCCATCTTTAGGAGTCGAATTCCTTGGTAGAGGAACTGACTCCAAGATTCTCTCAACCAACAGGTGGGAGTGAGAAGGTGAAACTCAAACACTTCATGGAGAGTTTGTTTAGGAGTTTGCGTCCTTTATGAGGCCTAATAAACATCAAAAACAACCTATGATGTTAATTATTCATGCCTACATCATCTAGCCTCAAAACTAGTTCCATTACATAGAGAATTTTGACTTTGACTGAGTCAAACTAGAAACTAGGAATTTTACACAGTGAAATTTACAAATTAAAACACAGAAAAGTGCAGAAACGCAGCACCGACTTTGAGCTGATTTTAGAGTGCCTTCCAGGTGTCAAAATGAAAAAATCAGAGCACGGCGAACTAGCCCTTCAAGTCTAGTTTCTAGAACTGTTTGAATTTCTAAATTTGGACCATGGTAAGGCCTTAAAAATATCCATTCTCCCAAGTTCACTCTAGGTGCACAACCCCTGTCAAAAAAGGGTCCAAAATGCTAGGGTTTTGCCACCTTTTTGGACTTTTCTCAAAACTCAACCACCTATGCAAAATATGAGAAAATGGGTTTTTGGAGGATCGCAAGATATTTCCAAAAATGTAGACCTTTCCTGAAATAGATGCCTGAGGAAAAAGTCGTTTATGGAGCTGCTGATTTTCTGAATTTAGCTAAAAAATTCTCAAAAAACAAAAAGTGCCCAAAATTTGCTCTAAATTGGCTGGAAGTTGTAAAAATATGTTTGTGAGACCTTTGTAGATGCTTCAGCAAGCATCTCCAAGTTTCCCTCATCCTTTTAGTCTTTTTTCACTCCCTTAAGCTTGTTTTCAAGCTGCTTTACCTTGACATTGGCGATCACGTTTTGAGCCTGGTAGTGGTGCACCATATGTCTAGGCAACTGATTATCTATGTTTTCCTTCTCAAGTATCTTCTCCAAGTGTTGATTCAGCCTATTGAGCCAATATTCCTTGTCTTGATTGATCTCAAGAGCAATTCTATCTTCTAGGTCTATATATTCATTCAATAGGATGTGTTTTTCCTCTTCTTGCAATGCCTTCTTCAGGCCCTTTTCTCTTGGCCTTTTCCTTTTTCCTTTCCCTTTTGGTCCTTCAGGCTCACTTCATTCTATGATTTCTTTGCCTTTTCCAACCTGTTGCAATAGCTTGGCTTGTTATTTTTCCATGATCAATTCCTTTGCTTTGAGTTGACTGTTCTCCTATTCAGGTAATGAAATGACATATTTAGCTCTTTCCATATTGACTGTAAGCTCCTTGATTTGATAGTATTTATCTCTGATTATCTATTTCATACTTGAAGGCTGATCCTCTACCTTTGAATCAACTAGCTCAAACTCATGCTCAAATGTGTCTTTCTGTTTCACTGTCAGTCCCTACTTTGTTGATGAAGAAGGCTTGGCCCCTTTCTCACCATGAGAAGAAAACACAATCCTTTGTCCTCTCTTGTACACCTTAGTCACCTCAGGCTTAGGTACTTGAGTTTTCTCAACTAATTTGCTAGAGGACCCCACTTCCATTTGTTTTTTGGTGTGCTAGAGGTTTGAGCTGCTACATTGGCCTCATGCCATTTCAGGGTGATTTCCAAAAAGGTTTCCCATGTCATACCTTTCTCTGCAAGATGGTGAAGGACTATAGTCTTGATTAGACTATGATGAAAAACGATTGGGTAGTGCTCCTTGTTCTTCAATTGCATTTTCTCTGACATTTTGGAAATGCTCCTGAATAGGCAGTTACACATGTTGAGTGGCTTCTGAGAGGTGAAGTGCATTAGGAGGTGAAAATGATAAGCATACAACCTAGAGAATATCCCTTCACATGTAAAGAACGTCGTGATAATCTTCATCAAAGGGACATATTTCTCCAATAAGTATCTGAAAGGCATAGTGTATTTGTTTTTCTCTATATGGTGTTTTTAAGAAGGGCTTGTAATATTCAAGATCTAGGTTCATTCCCTTGAACCAATATTCACCATTGTTCGGTAGCCTTGTTGCAAGTGAGATGGAGGCCACTGAAAAAATGAACTCAACACCAACAATAACAACACTTTCACCCTTCAAATGAGTTGCCACCCAATATGTTAACTGTTCCTAAAAACCCACCTCACTCACCCTTTTGCAAAACTCCAAGAAATGTACATCATCGAAGCACTATTTTATGAAATGATATGAGTTGATTTCACTACAATTTGATGGCTCATATCTCAGGATTTTCCCTCCCTTATGATGTATTTTCCTCTTTGGTGAAGATTCTGCCTCCATGATTACAAAAAACCTTGTTGCTTGTCTTAGAAATCAATGAAATTAAGTTTTCAAGCCAAAAAATGGGATTTGGGAGAGATTTGGGTGTTTTTTGGACACTTTGTCCCGTGTGCAGTGCTTTGTTCCTGTGCATCTTTGTGCCCAGAGCCTCACGGGTTTTTTTCAAATTTTCCTAAGAAACTGACTTTTTCTCTCTTTTGGATTGGAGAGCTTGATTCTCAAGAGTGGATAGGAGGTAAATGAACCAAGTTTTGGGGCTTTTGAGTTTATATCGGAAAAATTATTTCTCTTTTCCAAAAAGAAATGGGACCCACAAACCTTTGAAAATTGATTTTTCACTTTTGAAAACAAAGTTACCTTTACAATTGAAACCTGAGCTACATTTTCACTTTCTCGAATGCTGGAACTTCTTCTTCTAGAAGTTTTTGACCATGAGAACATGATGAATGTGTGATAAATCAAAAATCAATGCACAAGAGCTACTTGTCATGCTATATTAACTATTATCTTTATTCATGAAAATGATAGACCTTGGAAACCTAGCAACCTAATGGACGACCTGAAACGAAATGGAATGATGTTGATGGCTGGCATGTTTTTATTATGACACCATAAAAATGTGATAGTTGATGAGCATGAGTGAATTTCCAAAATGCTGACCTCATTTCTAGACTGACCAAATAATGACCAAATTTCGCTGTGTAAACCTAGTGATATAAAAAATTTGATTTTGATAGTCTTGACAAGCATAGTAAAAGCACATTTGATCCATATGACATGCTAACAAGACTGACACTAACAAGCTCAACTTTGGATAGGCTATGGATCAATTACCCCTCTATCCTCTTATCCCTTTCTCCATGGAAACTAACTCCAATTTTGGAAAACTATTTAATGCCCAATTTATGACATAACCACTTGCATTTCCCTATAAATTGACCACTCATCATAGTGATAAAGAGGTTGGAATTTGAAGATTGTAGAGAAATATTGTTGGTTTGAGATTTGAGTTCATTGTTAAGTAATGCTACGTTGCTAGATTGATGTGCTATTGGTGTGGTGAGGGTTTGGATTGAAGCTAGATGAGTGACATGGGATCGAATCACATTGGGTGTAACTCCTCCTTCTACATCAATAAAGTTGTTTGTTCATTTTCCCATATTCTTGTTCATATCTATGATGCATATATGTTTAAATGTTGTCGATTCCATTTGTTTATAGTAGATAGATCGTATGCTTTGATCATCGTTGTCTTCTATTTATGATTGGTAGGTACCAATTGAGCGAACTCAGTTCGAGCGGGAGCGATGGGAGCAATTAAAAGGGGATCAAAGGAAGCGAAAGATCACAAGTAGGTTCCTTCATCTCATCTATCTATTGTAGGAAAAGGTTAAATAACTTTATTTCAGTTGTTCTAAGTGTAACTACCCACTTAGGGAAGATGTACTTATCCATGGGTATAAATTCCATCTAACAGATTGGCGACCATACTAGGGAATGATTGTCATTCCCAATAGTTTACCCTTATCATATTACATCCTAGTAAACTTTACTTGACTTCATTGATCTCTTTTTAGTCATTTTTAAGCTTTTTTGGTAAAAAATTTGCACTGGAATGCCTATTCTAGGAATGTTCTGTTACCAATGCACCCTTGGTCAGGGGACAGTGCACTGTAGTGCACCCTTGGCTTAGAGACAGTGCACTGCAGCGCATTGTCTCCCACTCAGGGTTGTGATGATCCCTATCAAGGTAAAAAACCCATATTTTTCTTGGTTTTGTCCAAATTTGCTTCCGATGTTGTTTGCTGAAAGATCAATGTTTTCTGTGGCTTTGAAATCAATTTACATTTCTTCTCCTAGCCTACTTTGACCTTGATTTTTTAGTGTTTCTTAAGATATTTCTTTATCATTATCAATTCATTGTCAATGTTAGCTTACATCGATTAGTCTTTTCTGAAAAAATAATTGTAGTAAAGTCTTCATTTCCTTGAAAAAGAAACTGCCGTAAAGTCTTCATTTCTTGGAAAAGCATTGATTTATCGTTTGTGTATTTAGTTTCCTTATGTTCATCTAAACATTAAAGGAAATGGAAAGAAAAACATTCATTATGCATTTAGAGGTTTGTGTGTGCTTGTAGGAATAGTATAGGGAAAGTTGCATTAGATGTGCTGTATGCTATGTGTTTAAAGATTCTGATTGCTCTATCACTTTTAGTTGCGGTTTCATTGTTCAAATCAAATGAAAAGAATGTTTCTCATTTGTTTGAATTCTAGGAGTTTCGAAAACATCACGTGGTGAACTTGAAAGGAAAACTCTTAAACAATATCAACTGAAATTTATCTCAATTAACCTAATGGAGCATTGTAACTTAACGCATAACATTTAGAGGTCTAGGCTAGAGACATGTTCCGACATCATTAAAAATAGCAGTTGTTGCTAATGGCTTGCGATACATTCCAAGTGTGATACCTCATTCCACGTACGTAAGTATATCGTAGCTCTTCCACGTACTTTCGTGTATATATGGAGGTGTTATAGTTTTAAAAGTATACATGAATGCTCTCACTATGCGGTTTCACATTAGACATTACTAACAGGGATTGGGCCCCCATGTGCTTTCGGGTATATGTAGGAGGACTACATTAGGTTGCTATCCATCCATAGGTAACTGATTTGGCCTCCTTGTATACTTTGATACAACAAAAACATCATTCGAGTAGATTTCCTACACGTATGTTAAGTCCTTGGTTTGTTGAGGCAGTATCTTACATTTCACAGTTACTTGGTAATCCTTTTTCCTAGATTATCCCTCTTTTGTTTTGTTATGTTATTTTGATTAAAATAAAATTAAATGACCATGGATAACATTCTCCACATCACTCCTTAGTTGATCTTAGGTTGAGACATATGGCAACAACTCCAGAGTCTACTGATCACGAAATTCCTTCTGATGGGAATCCTAGTCCTTTTCCTCCTTTCGAAAATATAAGTGCTCCTTATATGGCTACATTGTCCCTTCTGGGACTTACCATCGGCTTGCCAGTAAGGTTGTTCTCAACCTCCTTGGCAGCAATTGAATATTCCTGCAATTGGACATAATCAACCTCCAGTTGATCCTAAAGTTGACCCTTTACCTTCTTCCTTAGTTGTTTCTTCCTCCCCTTCTTCCTCTTTGCCTGATGAAATTATTGACACTAGTAATCAGGTGGATAAGAAGAAGGAGAAAGGGAAGAAGAAAAAGAAGAAGAAGAAAATTCAGAAGGGGGGTAACCAAGCAACCATTGCTTCGAATACAACTTCTGATGAGAAACCATATGATAAGCCTCACAAACTTCGATATATGTGCAAACTTTGTACGAGATACCATTTTCTTCAAAATTGTTCTAGTATTCCTTAGATCTTAGAAGAATGGTATTCTCGTTCACATCATCCTGTGCCATCAACTTTTGGAGATCATGCTAGTGACACAACATCCACTAGTGGTAGTAAAGTTCATGGAAAGAAGGGTAAAGTTAAGTTTCCCTGTAGGTTATGCCAAGGGAATCACCCCATTCACCTTTGTCCCTATCTGGATGAATCCAAAAAAGTGTTGGATAACTGTCCTGCTTCTCCACAACAACTTCCATCTAGTTATAGGAGACTCTCCCTTAATCCTTCACTAGTTGATGAAGTGACTGACCCAAATCAACCATTGGTCAAACCTGAATGTGAATCCCATGAGTCTATACCTGACCAATCACAGGTTGAGGAAACAATTGACCTGGTTTCACATTCAGTTAATCATACCTTTCCCATAGGGAGTGAGTATGATACCACTCAGGTTATTTTTGTTTCTTCAGATTCCAATGAGCTTGGAGGAAACCCCCTTGTTCCATCAAGACAGGAGGAAAATCCTCTCGTTCTCATAACTTAAGGGGGTAATTCACCTGTTCTTATAGTACCCCCTCCAAGTAGTCTGATCACTTCCTTTGATTGGAATCGACTGGCAAGATGATGTCTTCCTTCTTATGTTCCTTTCCAGATCATAGTATAGGTTTATAATATGATTGTATTTAGAACTATTATAGATGAAGGTTCATCTATGAGTATCCTTTCCTCCACTACTTGGCAGGAACTCGGTTCGCCGCCACTTGTGCCTATTACCCACAATCTGTTGGATTTTAACTGAGGAACCAATCAACCATTAGGGATCCTTCCTCTGTTGCCTATTAATTTGGGAGGAAAAATTGTTTATCTCAATGTGATGGTAGTCCCAGGCCCTTTATATTATAATTTAATTCTTGGGAGTGACTATGTTTATGATATGGGAGCTATTGTTTCAACACTCTTTTGAGTGAAGTGTTTCCCGCATGAAGGTAGAATTGTCACCATTGACTAGTTTTCATTTCTTGGTCCAAATATGGCTTCCAGTCAACCATATTCCCTAAATGGTCCTTTTGTCCCAATGGTATCTTCCTCACCACAGGTTAATTATGTGGCAACCTGTTCCATGCCTACATCAACTAACGATCAATTCCGTGATGTTGTGCATTATGTATTGGGGGCATTGGAACCAGATCTGTTTAATGGATTCTTTGCTACTTATCCCTTCTAGAGCATTGTTCTCACATTTGATGAGAACCTCTTGGAAGTCATGACCTCTTATGGGTCGTGATCAAGGAATCATGAGCATAGTTCCTTGTCTTGTTTCAAGCTCGTTAAAAAATGAAACAAGGAATATGAGGATAGTTCTTTTATTGTGTCAACCTCATTAAAAAATCAAACAGGTTCCATGAGCATAATTCCTTGTCTTGTGTCAAGCTCGTTAAAAAATGAAACAAGGAATATGTAGATAGTTCTTTTACTGTGTCAACCTCATTAGAAAGTGAAACAAGCTCCATGAGGATAGTTCCTGGTCTTGTGTCAACCTCGTTAAATGAATTAAAGGGTATGAGCATAGTTCCCTTTCTTGTGTCAAGCTCATTAAAAATGAAACAAGGAATTTGAGCATAGTTCCTTGTCTTATGTCAAGCTCATTAAAAAATGAAACAAGCTCCCTTGGAGCAAAGTTCCAATTCGAGTCTTTGATTAGATCTCGTAAAATCCCAGTCGAGTCTTTCACTTGATCTTGTAAATGAACCTTCATTCCATCCACCTGATAGCCACGAGTAGTCTACTTAGGTGAATGTAATGAAGCTTGGGGGCCATGCACCTAGAATTGAGTCATCATGATGGGGGCATGTAAACCAATCTCAAGCATAGTTTTTTCATTTCAAGCTTGTGTAAACATGAAACTGAATCCAAGCATAGTTTTTTTTTCATTTCAAGCTTGTGCAAACATGAAACTGAATCCAAGCATAGTTTTTCATTTCAAGCTGGTGTAAACATGAAATTGAATCCAAGCATAGTTCCCTATGGTTCAAGATTGTTCCATTTTATCAGCCTCTTCTGTGAGATGAGCCCTGGTTTTTCTCCTTCCATCATCACTATCTACTTGGCCGATCATACACTTTCACTTGGTTGTTTTACTCATTTTGAGGAACAGTTGCAATGAGTGGTTTTATTAGCCAATCTCTTCACATAAATCAACATGTTTTGAGAAGTTCCAACATCACCGGAACCAATTTCTATCCTAAACACCACTCGTTCCTCTAAGACGTGTCACCTTTAAGCTCTTTTCTAACTCGTAAAATTTGAAACGATCGTCGAGTATTTTCCTTTTTTGACTCATCAAAAGAAAATAAAAATAGGGGTCTGCTTTTAAGCTCTTTTTCAACTCTCTAAACATGAAAATATTGCCGAGCACTTGTCCTTTTCAGCTCATAAATGGATTGGAAATGACATTTACTCAGTATAAGTTTAACCCTTTTCCTGACTGAGATAAATTACTTACGAAAAAGGAATACATTTATTGAACATGGGGAGTAGGTTTTCTCTTGTATTATTTTATGCTTTTTTGGACTTGAGAGAGAAATTTACGAAAAAGAACTTGTGGAGTTTTCTTTTTCCCCTTTTCAAACTCTCTAAACATGAAGAGGACCGAGTTCTCATTGTTGTTAAACTCATTAAAACATCAAATAATGACAAACTTGTCCATCATGACAAGGAGAAGTTTCACCTTTGCTAGACTCATTAAATATCACATAGTGATGGATTCACACGAAGGGTGGAATTATACTACAAACATATGTTATCCTCCTCAAGATTGTTAAAAAATAAAGAGGTACTGGTGAGCAATGACTGGGGAAAATGGGAAAAGGGATAAATCACTTTATGGTAGCAAGTTGCTCTTCAACATGACACTTTCACTTCATCTTTATGACTATTTGGGTTGGGTTATCTACTTTATGGTTATCATACCTATGGCCTATCACACCATCCATCACTTTGGTTTGGGTTAATGCTGCCAATTCATTTTGTGTCACCAACATGTTCATGAGAAGTCACTCAGTAAACTTCATCCTTTGCAATACTCATAAACCTTCATTTTCATGACCGCCATTCCTGAACATTATGTCATCAATCACATTCTGTCTTCAAAATAATTACATTCCTTTCATGTCATTGATGGGGGAGATAGATAGGCCCTCCTGTGATGAGTCACTTCTTTTTGACATCAACACATTATCCAAGAAGTTGACTTAGAAACGCCCTTCCAGTACCTTGAGACTTGCATACATCAATGCCAAGTTTCTTGCTTCTAGCTATAGGTTGACATCACTGGCCTTCGACCGAAAGACTTTGTATAGTATTCAACATAGAAATATATATTCACACCATGAAGAATGTACTATAGTACCTTAAGAATCATTATCATTATCGGTGATTTCTCGCACGTCTATTAACAGTGTACGTCATTGGATGGTAACTAGATGGTGTCTTCCCATGTTCAACTTCAGAACACATTTTCACATGGTTAAGACTCATACTTGAGTGAACAATTGAACGAGATAAAATACCCCAGATCTAGTTTCATCCATCTAGGTTGTGATTTTAGGAGTGTACTAAATCATCTGTACGGTGGCTTTACACAGATGGTCATCCTATCATGGGTCTATATCTATAGACGACTATTTGATTTATGTACATGTAATGAAAATTTTATATGTTGAGCATGGGTATGCCTTCCCTTAGAAATTCATGAAAAATTAAAAGATATCATGATATTATGTATTGTAATTGATGCAGGTCACTGTCTGCTTTAGATCCTCCTCATCACATCATAAAGCATATCACTCGACATTATCATTTTCGACTTCATGATTGAGGGGGAAACTATTACAGGTCTATTTGGGCACATCACTCCTGAAAAATGGATCAGTACAATTAGGGCTCATCAAACCCTAATTTAGTTGCTACATGCCCTAGACAAATCACCAAATTGAGTGCTTCCATGCATGAAAGTTTCGTAGCTTGAAGCCTTGATGAAATGTTTCCTTGGGACACTAGCACAACCTTGGTTAGGGGTAACTGTGTTGCAGAGTAGGTAGGCCCATTTAGGCCCACACTGTAGTGCACTTAGGCCCACTTTGACCTGCGTTGGGCGAGAATGAGTGAAATTGGCATAGGATTTTGGGAATATTCCTTGATTCTAGAGAATTCTAGAAGGATGCCCAGCTCTTTTCTCATCTTTTGAGATCCAATTTGGATATGCTATGGATCAATTACTCCTTTATCCTCTTATCCCTTTCTCCATGGAAACTAACTCCAATTTTGGAAAACCATTCAATGCCCAATTTATGACATAACCACTTGCATTTCCCTATAAATTGACCACTGATCATAGTGATCAACAGGCTAGAATTTGAATATTGTATAGAAACACTGTTGGTTTGAGATTTGATTTCATTGTCAAGTAATGTTATGCTATTGGATTTATGTGTTATTGGTGTGGTGAGGGTTTGGACTGAAGCTGGATGAGTGGCATGGGATCGAACTGCATTGGGTGTAACTCCTCCTTCTACATCAATAAAGTTGTTTGTTCCTTTTCCCATATTCTTGTTCATATCTATGATGCATATATGTTTAAATATTGTTGATTCCATTTGTTTATAGTAGATAGATTGTATTCTTTGATCATTGTCATCTTCTGTTTATGATTGGAATGTACCAATTGAGAAAATTCAGTTCGATCAGGAGTGACAAGAGCAATTCAAAGGGGATAAAAGGAAGCAAAAGATCACAAGTAGGTTCCTTCATCTCCTCTATCTATTGTAGGAAAATTTTAAATAACTTTCTTTTTGTTGTTCTAAGTGTAACTACCCACTTAGGGAAGATGTACTTATCCATAGGTATAGATTCCATATAACACGGTGGTGTGGGCGATGGAGTGAGTGGTGGAGGTGAGGATGCAGGTAGTGTGGATGGATGGGATGAGGATGGAGGCAGTGTAGGTATTCGTGGGAACCCTTGTCTTATCAACTGAATAGCGCTCAGTTGAGAATCCTGCATAGCTCCTTCATTGTCACTAAAAGGAGGCTCAATCAACGGTCTATACTTAGGACCTTTTCTTCCTCCATCCTAGAAATACGTTCCACTTCGTGTAGCTCCAGAAATCAAGTTAATTGCATGACCCACTTTTTTCACAAGAGCATCTTATACCAAGTATTTAGTGATTTCAAATACTTACCTCATGGTCCTTTAAAGAAGCGGTGCTATGCTTCGTTGTAGCTAACTGAATTATCAACTACGAACTCTGTCACAAAGCCTCCTATGATGTGGTCAATAGTACATGTGATCTTATCTTCAGAGGCTTCCAATCTCCACACTAACTCCGGTGTCCAAAAAATCGGACTGTCAAGCCTCCACCTCCCTTGGTCATCTACCAACTTTGTGATCCACTCGTATAATTCAACTGGGAAGGAGTAGAAGAAGATTTCATGTATTTTCGTGTACATATATCTATCCAAACACTATTATTTCATCAATCGCACTTGCACCATGAATTCATGGATCTTTCTATCCAACTAGTCTTTGATCTATTTCTTAGTTGGATTCCAATGATGCGGCATCATACATATTATTATGCAGCTCCCAATCCTAGCAACATAACCATTTGTTGGCTTGAAGGGCCCTAACCTAGGCTCAGTGTTAGTTAGCCAAGTGAATCCCTACACTACTAGCCCTTTTGGCACCAGCCCGTGGAGCACAGACTGAGGTCTTAAACGAAGCAGTATGGGGGAATGCAAGAACCGATTTTCCGCACCCTTTGATGGTCTTGATGTTAGTTTTATACCTTAGCTCCTTCCTTTACGTAGATCGATAAGCCTTTATGTCTTATTGATGTATTTTCTCTTTTGTCTCTTAGAAGCCTCGCGAAGGTATATGATATTCCTTCGCGCAACCCTACCCTATCGCTAAGGCACTTATGCACCTTTGGTACTATGTTTTTCTGTAATTTCCTAAATTATCTTAAGTGTTCATCGAATTTCCCATGCAATTAAGATTATCTTCACGTAAACATATATCATTATTTTCATTCATATAAAAGAAAGAATTATATACATTTGCGCATTAGATTAACATTATAACATAAACCCAGAACTTAACATAACATAATCACATGCGATCCACAGAGGAAAAAGACACAGTGATTTCAGAATACTTCTCTTTATTGATGATCCAGATTTTCAATACAGACTCTATCCACCCTACACACATAGCTGCAGGGGTCTGTGCACTCAGCTGCGGACTTCTACCCTAGCTCTCTACACACTCAATTGCAAAGCCTCTTCCTACACTAAGATTCTCGCTCTTAGCCTTTTAAATACTCCTCAACAACTCCAACTTCATTGAATTTCTCCCTTAGACTTCTCTAAGACCTCCTTTTTATACAATCCCATGGTCCACAGACCAAGGGCAGATCTCTAAAACCAACAAAACCTATCTAGACTAAGGGTGGAAAACCCTTTTTGAATCTTGATATCTTCGTGCTCCGCAACCACAAAATGCGGATACTTTACATTTCTTTATAAAAAATTTGGGCCTTCTGCCCCAAAACTTGGGTTTTTAACCCGAAAATTGACCCCCGGGAGACCCGTTCCCAACAGTTATGCAGATTGTTGCTGAAAGGGTCGACGGTGTAGGATTTTGTTGGTTGGCACAACTAACTATGAACCTGGGTTCAAACCCCCTCAAGCCAACAAATGGTTCTGTTTTTGGGACCGAGATCTATTTGAGGAATGTGCGATGTCGAATAAATGGTTCCCAACTAAGAAGGAGATCAAGAAGTGGATAGATCAAAAGTTGCATGAATTTGCGACCTAGGAAAAAAAGAATCCATGCTTGTCGAAGGAAGAGTGGTTGAATAGATACCTATATACAGATGAACATGAAATTTTCTTATACTCTTTTCCATGTGAATTATATGAATGGTTGTCTAAATTGGTGGATAGTCAAGGTACATGGAAATTGGATAACCCTATTGTGTGGACTCTAGAGTTGGTGAGGTGCCTAGAAGCTTAAGAAAACAAGATTGCGAGGGTTGTTGATTACCAGATCGATAGAATTTTGGGTGGATTCATTACTGAGTTTGTAATCAATACATCTGTCAGTTATAGTGAAGTTGAATGCCAATTTTCCAAAGGACCAAGAGGTAATTATCTAAAGTCCATGAAAACTTGGATTAAAATGCTATTGTGTGAATAAAGGGTTATGCCATTGAATTAATGTTTAGAAGAGGCTTAACAAGAACTACACGAAGTGGAAAGACGTTTAGAAGAGATCTAGATCCAGGTTTTGAGTAAAGTCCTCTATTGGGAGCATTTGATAGTGACGAAGAAAGTAGTATTATGAAAACACCTCAAGGTGCATTGCAGACGGTAAATCGAGGCACCGCAGGAATACCACATCCATCCACTCCACCTCCTTCATCACCCCTACCTCACACACCTACACTTACACCTCCACTATTTAACATGGTGAACGCTATGAATATTCCCATATTCAAGGGTTTAGGGACATAAGACCCTGAATAATTTTGGTTTGTAGAAGATGTTGTGTGGAAGTCACAATAGATAATAGATTATGATCTGAAGAAAGCGAAATTGGTCACAACATTGGAAGATAAAGCATTGAGATTGTATATTAAGTATTGCTCGACCTGTCCAAATGTGAAGCTAAAGGAAATGTAGGAAATGATAAATAATGAATTCAAGAAGCCTAAGTTGCAAGAATAGTCAGTAATATAGGTCAACAAATCTAGAAGAAAGTGAACAAGTCCATGTGGGACTTCCATCAAAGGTTTAAATGTCTTCTCCAACAGTCTAATATGTAGATCATGGATGACCAACATAAGGACTGGTATATTTCTTTGCTACTATCCCATTTAAGATTGCCATTATCACAACAAAAGATTGGAATGTGGGCTGAGGCACTAGAGATTTTGATGAAATTGGAAGCCTCACCTATTCAATATACGAATCTCGGAGTACAGAAGATTCAATCACATTTGGCTAGCCTAGATATGGAGTTGCAGAGCCTCAAAAAGGGAAAATAAGTCCAAAATGAGGTCTACATGGAAATATGGTGTTTGAAATCTAAGGGCCATGGTCACAACAAGGACCATTGCCTGACGTATAACAATTATATTATTGGGGGAGGTCATGTCCCACCTAAAGTGAGAAAACACCATTGGGCTAAGTACAGGAGTGGTACCATGGTGTGCTATTTGTCAGATTACAAGAAAACATACAATAAACAATTGGCATTTAATGTAGAAGTTTGTGTAGACTCCCTAACAGCTATTCTGTAATTTCTTTAAGTCTGTGGGTCATGATGAGTGCAGTTGCTGAAGTTATGAATTGATGATGGACATAACACCAACATATAGAGTATAGATGGAAGCTAGCCATTAAGATCGAGGTGTAACTATCGTGTGTGGAGGGTTTGAGGGATGAGGAAGAGGAGCTTGTTGCACAGTAATTTTTCACTCTACTGTCACTCCCCATTCCTATTCCTAAATAACCCTAGTAGTGATTACTATGTTATACTTTCTCCATGAAACCTATTCTCTTGCATCCCTTGAAGTTTGAAGAAATTAGTCCCCACTCCCTTCATAACATTTCCAAAGAATCCCTCTTAAAACCTAGTTTTTAAGACCAGTGCTCGTTCCTAGTGTCTCACCTGCACCGATGATAGATTTTTAGACTACTAATCATGCCAATTGGTGCTAATGTTAGCCGAATACCCACGCCGGTCTACTTTTGGAAAGTTTTTATAAAAGGAAATGGAGTTTCATGTTTAGAATCTTCTAGTGGCGATGTGTTGGATGTTTGTTTGGTTGGATAAGGGACGAGAACTCCATATAAGGTTCTTTCCCCCTTAAAAGTGGACCTTCCCAAGGAGATAAGACCTTCTTCCCCTTGAGTGGATCTCATTCTTATCCTCCTCTCCATATTTAAATGACTTCCTCTTACCCCTTTTCGTTAGACAATACAACACATAGTGAAAGTGGTGGAGAGATAGAACCAACTACAAAATTATGAAATCTTTAGCTTTTGATAGAAGAAGATTAGTCTTAGATGAAAAAAGACTAGTATTTGGTAGCTAAAGCATGAGGAGAGAGAGTTAGAGCTTGGAAGCCATTTCATGTCAAGATAGAGGAGGAAAAGAGTGTTGAAAAGGTGTGTAGTAGGATTTTATTTTATGCTATCACATTTTCTATTGTTTCCTTCATGTCTGTTTTAGGTACTTGAATGAAAGGAAGTTGGAGCAAGGAAGCAAGATCACCATCAAGTGGATTAGCGTTATAAGAGGTAGTCCCTCTTATTCAATTCTAATATAAAGAAATTTACATTAGATTGTCTTGTTTGTGGCTAGACCTACTCTCTTGGGCTAGAGGGATCGTCTCTATCCACAAAGAGGATATTCCTACACCACAAATTGGCGACCACAGTGGGAGAAATACATCTCCTTTTCATCGCTCTATTTGTTTCTACTTGTGTGCCTAGTTTGTTTATTTATGGTCTTCTAGATCTGTATTGACCTGTTTGAAGGCATAAAGACACTAGCCTGCCCTCTTATATGTTAAGTCTGGCCCTGTGTGAAGTTCATTTTTATTTTTTCTTTGAATCCCTCTATAAACACTATTTTTGGCCAAACAGTCATGCCGATCAGGCCTATCAGTGTTAGTTTTAGCCTGACAGTCATGCCGGTCATGCCGATCAGTGCTAGTTTCAGCCCAAAAGTTGTAATGGTCTTTAAGTTAAGAAAAAATAAGAGTTTCTCCCATTCTAGTGCTAGTGTATCTTGACCCTCAAACTCTCTTCTTCCACCCATAAGTGACTAGAATGCTTTGTTTGCTAGTTTTGATTGATTAATTGACTTGAATTTTCACTGCTTGATTTTTTTAGTTTTTTGGGTGGTTTCTATGAACCAAGGGCATCTAGGTCAATTACTGTTCATCTGTTTGTTTACTCATTGTGTCAAGTTTCTAATTTGTTGCTTCATTTAATCCATCTTTTAGTTGCAACATCTTTATTGCTTCAGTTTCAATTGAATGAGTGAAAGAGTCTCGTTTTCTCTCTTATTTTGAGTGTCTCTTTTCTCTTTTCAAGCATAGATTACATTGCCTAGTTTGTCGATTGAAGCATTTATGTGTCTACCTCATCTATCTTGAAAGAGTCTCGTTTTCTCTCTTATTTTGAGTGTCTCTTTTCTCTTTTTGAGCATAGATTACATTGCCTAGTTTGTCGATGGAAGCATTTATGTGTCTACCTCCTCTATCTTGACATGAAATGGCTTCCAAGCTCTAACTTGTATAGTCTAAGGATAGTTTCTTCCTGTATCTACCTTGTTAAAAAGTGAAACAGGAGTCTCGAGGATAGTTCTTTTGTTGTGTCAACCTCATTAGAAAAATGAAACAACTCTTCCAAATCGAGCCTTCGATTACGATATCATAAAATCCCAATCGAGTCTTTCCTAGATATCGAAAGTGAACCTTCATTCCATCCACCAAGATGAATGAAATGAAGATTAGGGGGGATGTACCTCGAATTGAGTCATTATGCTGGGGGCATGCAAAATTAACTCAAGCATAGTTTGTCTTTGTTTCAAGCTTATGTAAAAATGAAACCAAACTCAAGCACAAATTTTCATTTCAAGCTTGTGTAAACATGAAACCGAATTCAAGCAAAGTTCCCCATGGTTCAAGCTTGTCTAAAAATGAACCAATGCCCAATTTACATCTTGTGATTGTCATTTTTATTAGCTAGTTTCTACTAGATGAGCCTTAGTTGTTTCATTCCATTGCCACCATTTCTTTGGCCGATCATATGCTTTCACTTGGTTGTTTTCTTACCTTTCCCGAGGAACCACAACAATGAGTGGTTTTTCTAGCTAGCCTCTTGACCTTTCAATGTTTGGAGAAATTCCCCCTTAACTAGAACCAGTTTCTACCCTTTATACCACTCGTTTCCTCTAGGACGAGTCACCTTTAAGATCTTTTCTAACTCATAAAAAATGAAACTATTTCTAATTATTTTTCCCTTTTAGACTCGTTAAAGAAAATAAAAGCAGGGAGTCATCTTTGACCTCTTTTCCAACTCTCAAAATATGAAAATATTGTTGACCTCTTGTCGTTTTTAACTCGTCAAATGTTGTGAAATGTCATTTACCCAGTACACATTTACCCCTTTTTTGGGTTAGGATAAACTATTTATGAAAAAGGTACTCCTTAGTTGACATAGCCAAGAGGTTCTCTCAAGTATTGTTTTCTACCTTTTCGGGCTCGAGGGACAAGTTTACGAAAAGGGACCTTTTGGAGTTTTCTTTTCTATGTCCTTTCAAACTCTCTAAACATGAAAAAGGTATCGAGTTTTACCTTTGTTGGACTCATTAGAAGATTAAACAACATAGGACTTGTCATTATGACGAGACTGAGCCACTTCTTCCTAGGGCTCATAAAACTTACCAGGATGGACTTATATTATAAGCATATGCGATCCCCATCAAGCTTGTGTAAAAATAACTGGGGTACTCGCCAGAAATGGGGGGGGGGGGAATTGGAAGTATTTGATCAGTTGTATTCCTCACCTGAGGCAGCATGTCGCTCTTGAAAATTGACACTCATTTGCTGTTCATGTCAGGTTTTGGGACATCCTCAATCTGTCACTTACCTTCCTGGGTTTTGGGTTATCCATTTTAAACATATCATATGATCTATGCTACGTCACCATGACCTCTGATCCTATTATGTCAAATGTTGCCAAAATCCGGAGTAATGTCATCCACATGTTCAAGAGAAGTCTTCCTACTTGTACATTGTCTGAACATATGTCACCATCTTGGATTACTCTCATTCATTTGTGCTTCCCATTTCATGTCGATGATGAAGCATTCATTATGACCTTCCTTTGACAAATCACTTCCTGTCAACTTCAGTTCATTATCCAAGAATTTTATCTAGAAACTCCTTTCCAGTACCTTAGAGCTTGCATGCCTCAATGGCAAGTTATTCGCACTTGATGATAGATTCTCATTATTGGCCCTCAGTCAAGTGGTTTCACTAGTGTTCGAATTCATTTCCTTATTCACACTTCATGAATTGTATTGATAGTACCTTGAGAGCCATTGACATTATGGGTGGTTTCTCTCGCACTTCTTAATAGTTCACATCATTGGCCGGTAATCAAGTGATTTTCAAGTATGTTTGACTTTAGCACGTCTATTCACATGTTAGAATTTTTACTTTGATTGGGTCGTGTTGGAGTGCAAGACCCTGGGCTTAGATCACAAAAGTCCAGGTTGTGAGGAGTGATGAGTCATTCATGATTATTTAGATGGATGGTTGTGACCATGCCATGAGTATCATTTTGATCCTGCTCAATCGAATGGATGCATCCATACCATGGGTCTTTTCATTATGATCCTCTCTATGCAGATGGTTGCACCCATGCCATGGATCTATTTCATATGATCCCTTCAGTCGGATGATTGTGTCCATGCCAAGGATCTATGCACATGATCCTCTTCTAGATGGATAGCTATGCTTATACCATGGATTTATATATTGTTATATGCCTCTCATGTTTATTAGGCATGACTTTCAGATTTCATGTGTATGTGTATGTTTGAGTTGCAAGTCTTCCGATGTTGGTATTCCAAGTCCTCGCTCCGTCTTAAGGCATTTCAACCATTGCTCTAAGCTTTGAATTCATGCTTTAGGGGGCATCTGTTACACAGTAATTTGTCACTCTCCTGTTACTCCCGATTCCTGATCTTGGAGAACCCTAGTAGTGATTACTATGTTATACTTTCACCATGAAACTTATGCTCTTTCATCCCTTGAAGTTTGAAGAAAGTAGTCCCCACTCCCTGTAGAACATTTCCAGAGAATCCTTCTTAAAATCTAGCATTACACAACATTTTTCCACTGTCGCTGTACCCCCCATCCACGATCCTAGAGGACCTTTACAGTGAACTCAACATGCTTTCCCATCATGAAGAAACTCCTAGTATATCCCTCTTCATGAGAAGAATAATTCCCCTTTGCATCATTTCCCAAGAATATTTCTTTTATCCCAGTTTACAACACTGGCGCTACTAACAAGTTTCCTCATCATGTTGTTTCACAGAGATTAAAACTATCCCTCATGCCATATGGAGTGACTAAGTACTTTTCTAGTCACTCCAATCCTCTTTTGGAAGGCTATAAAAAATGGATCCGAAGCTTCCATGTCTAGAAGCTTCGTAATGGAAGTCTGGTAGATGGTTGAGCTAGATGGAGCTAAGGAAGTCAGTTTAGGCTTCTTTCACTTATTAGGATGGAACAAACTTAAGAGATAAGACCTTCTCCCATGATGAGAGGAACCATATCCCATCCATCCAAGCTTTTTAAACTTCTCTTTTCCCAAGCAAAACTAGTTTTGGAGTGAGTTTGAATGATCAATATGTAATCTATAACTTGTAGCTTTCTAGTGTATGTTTGAGGGAGAATAGTGTGTTTTTGGATTGGTTTGAGACTAGAGGGAAAGAGACCTTAAAAATTCCATTGTTGGGGCTATCAATGAAGTGCTAGCAGAGGTGTGGGAACCCGAATACGTCAGAGGAGACTAGCAACGTCAAGGCATCAGTTGTAATCTCTTTTTGGTTTATATAAATGCAATTATTGATTGATTTCCTACATGAAGTGTCATTTTACATCTTTATGGATTAATGTTCCTTGACCTGTTAAGTAGGTTGAATACAATATTGTATGCTATCACATTTGTTTTTTTTGTTGTTTTCCTGTTTCAAGTATTCGAAGGAAGGAAATGGAAGATAGCTGGAGTGAAGAAGCAAGATCATCACCAAGCATAATAGTGTTCTAAGAGGTAGGCCCTCTTAATTGATTCTAGCTTAAGGAGATTTTCCATTGATTTTTTGTTTGTGGCTAGACCCACTCTCTCAGGCTAGAGGAATTGTTTGTGTCTGTACTCAGAATTTACCTACACCACAAATTGGCAACTCCATTGGGGATCTAGCCCTTTTGTTTGATTGATTGTCATTTTATGGTTTTGTGTGAAATTTGCTAGTATCACCATTTCCCTTTAGTGTTCTTTTCTCTGCCTAGTTTACTACTCTGGGCTTGAAATTTACAGTGGCAAGTCTGGTGTTAGCCTTTGAAAACTTTTATTTTTTTCCTTGAATCATCGATCAACGTGTTTATTTTTTTGGCAGTCACGCCAATCAATTCGCATTTCTCAAAAACAGTTGTACTAACCCCCTTCTGGCACTTGCTATTAGTTAGGCAGTCGCGTCAATTCCTGTAGGTGGAGATTAGGGTTTACCCTAGATCATAGCTAGTGTGTCTTACCCTTCTGATTTCTATCTCTCAACCTGTTTTGACTATGTTCTCCTTAGCTGGAAAGCTCTTTTAGCTTGGTTTGTATGCTTGGTTAATTCGCATTTTTTTCAGTTGGTTTCTTGAGTTCTTGGATGGTTTATAACCTAGGGAATCTAGGCCATCATCCATTCACCTGTTTTCATGCTCATAAAGTCAAGTCGACAGTAGAAATTTCTCCTTGCATTTCGTTTGATTAGTCCTTCTGTTGCTTTCATTTCAATTTAACAAGTTTGAAAAGTTTCCTTTGTCATTTGAGCATCTCTTTCGAGCATAGATCACATTGCTCATCTTGTTATTGGTTGGATTTTTGCTTCACTGATTTGAAAGGAATTATATTTTGTGCTTTGTGTTTGATTGTGAATGATTGTATCAGAAATGTTTCATTGAAGTGAGAACTGTTTGTGAAAAATTCATTTCGTGATTTCATTGAAAAATACATAATTCTAGTTTGCTAAATCAATATGTTATGTTAGTTAGCATCATTGAAGGCTAGACTTGCATTGGAAAAGAAATGAATTATCTTTACTAGTGAAAAGACTACTTGAAGTGCATTTGATAGGAAAATTAGGAATTGGAAAGAGTTTTTTCATCATTTTATTTTCAAAAGAGAAATAGTGAAATGGTCATTTTTCTTTCAATTGCTTATTTTGTTGCATTTGAGTGTGTTGTCTACTCTCATTAGTGTTGCACTGAAAATTGTCACCTTGACATTCTGCTATTTGTGTGAGTTCATTACCACCCATACTTTCCTCCTCTGCAATTCTAAAAAATCAGTTCCTCATATCAAGTCCTGAAAATAAGAGAAAAGCTCTCAAAAGTTTTTAAAACTCTGGTTCTGCACTTTCTCTTCGTCTTACCTGTGGTCCTACACCTAGTGGTCATGTCTCCAATGCACCTGACTGCACTGTCTCTGTGTTAAAGGTGCCGCCCCCTGTAAAAGTTAAAAAGACGCAAGTATAGTCTAAAAAAACTCACTTTCAGTTATTTCTAGAAGCTTCTGGAAGGAATCTTGACGTGGCAAGTTTGCTCTTTTAAGGTTCATGTAACCCATACCTTAAAGAGCTAACCCCTTGATGTGAGTAGCTTATTCCTTTGAAGGAGGATTCTATCCCTTCATAGGTGGAGTTTTAACCTCCTCCTCTACACTATAAAAAGAAGCATTGAGCTGGTTAACTGGTTAGGTTAGAAGCTTAGTATTTTTTGAGGTAGAATGCTGTTGGAACTTAGTCTTCTTTAGTTGAGTTTTTATGTGGAGAGATTATAAACCTCTATGTATCTCATTTGGAAGAGTGCAAGACTTGTCAAAGTAAAGGAAATTCCTGTTTCAGACCCTAGGAAGAACTTGTTCAACATCAAGGCTAAAAAGGTTGTAAAGTTCTTCTACTATTCAAAGTTAATACAAATATATTTGTTTTTCTCAATAAGCTGTTAATTCATTGTTTATTTTATGGATTCCTTGATCACCATAATAGGCATGATTTAAAATATTTTCTATTTAGGTGCTATTTAATGTTTTCTTCTTTCTGATTGCAAGTCTTCAAAGATAACTCTTTCAAACGATTGGAGGATGACTACTATGAACGAGCATTGGATCGAAGGTAGGATCTTAACACCTTTGTAGCATTTACTTATAAATCGCATATGTCTAGAGAAAGATAGGTTTGTTTGTTTGTTTTTTGCTAGTCTATCATTTGATACTAGGGAGATCGGCCTTGTCCGCAAGATCGATTTATCCAGCCAACAAATTGGCGACTCCGCTGGGGATGGTATTTGATTTTTGGTTTTCCTTTGTTTTGGCTTGAGAAAATTGTTTTTCCTGGTTTTTGATTGATGTATACTGGCTTGAGTAGCTTTCAAAATTTTTGAAGTATTTTTGTTGTTTTTGAAGTTTTTTGGGGACCACACTTTGTCTTCACAGAGAATGTGGACATCTTCGCATTTTCCTTGAGTAAACAGTGCGGGACCACATCTATTGCTTCTGGAGCTTGTGGACCCTGTAAATTTTTTTGAAAAACTTAAGATATCTTCTTCTAGTTAAGCTTAGGTTTGATTTAGGATTTTTAGTGTCTACCCAGATCTGTATTTTTCTTGTCAAAAATCTCTTGTGAGTTCCGATAGTATTTTTGTTTTGAATGATTTTCTAGAAGTTTTGCATGCTTCAAGTGGTTTTCACTGTCTCTATAGTGACTCAAAGACCAGAAGCTTGAGAAACCTTAGATCACCCTGGTGTCTTTTCATCTTCTTGATGAGTCAGACATGGTTGTGAAATCTATCCTTTGTGAGAAATAGATTTAGTTTTCTCGTTGCAAATCTTTGAACAAACTTTGTTATAAGTTCTAAATTTCATTTTTGCAAAAGAAAACATATCTGGGTGTTTTTTTATTGGTTTGTTATTCTGTACAAATGAATCCTTATTTTACTAAACAACTAATTAAAACGTCCTCAAAAAAGAATTGAAGCTTTTATTCAATTAGATTTTTAAAGTTTTTAGATCTCAAAATTAGTCTTTTATAGTTTTGAGTGTTTTTCTAGAACTTGTAGATCTCTTTTGAAGCGAATTGTTTTTTTTGTAGTTTCGAGTTTTGAAAGGTGAAAGGGATTTATCGTGAGCATTAATTATTTGTCTCTTTTTGAGTTCTTATTAAAAAAAAAATATTTTCTTTCCATTTCTATGTTGAAAGAAAGAATTGTTTCTTAAAGAATTGCATTCTTGAACTCTTTCTTTTAGCTAGAACTTCATTGAAATAAAAATGAATTGCTTATCATTTTAGGTGCATTTTTTTAGTGTGTTTGGAGTTGAGTCTTCACACCATCAAAGTTTCATTTCCATACCTATTGACTTAAAGAACAACCCATAAAAGCAATGCTTAATTAAAATTGATCTAGTAATCTTTTCTATTTCTAGGGCTCTTATCACCAATATAGCTTAAGCTAGTATCTTGGAGTAGGGAGTAATTAACTCTACAATATCATTAAAACAAACAAGTAGATACATCTTGCGGTAGGAAAAAATCTAATTTTAATTGATACATTCTGGGAAGCTTCTCTTAAAGGAGTCAATCACGAGATCATGTTCGAACCTTTGAGACAATCAATTCTGTTTCATTGGGAAAGATAGAAGATCTACACATATTATAAACGGTAAACCTCAGATTAACCATTGTCAAGGAGCCTGGGGTCACTTGTTGGTAAACCTCAGATTGGCTATGTTGAGGAGCCTTCAAGGGGATTGAGATTTGTTACTCTGCCCTTGCACGTAAAATCAGATCGTAGATTGTCCCCCTAGTTGTATTTTTTTGTTGTTGGTAACCTTAGTGTCCATAAAATTAAGATTATTTCCTAAGGTGACGGTGAAGGAAATATCTCATTATACTGGGAGAAAACATCGACTAGGTTCACTTGGACTCTTTGGGGGGTTCTCTTCACTCGAGATGGTTTTGTGAAGAAACTTGTGCCAGTCTGTTTCATTAAGCAGGTTGTCGGGGTAAATGTTCCAACCGCCCTTTCTGTATTAAACTTCTACTAAGTTGGATTTCATCACCAACTAGTGTTTTTAGTATGGGAAGTTACTGTTTGTGCGTGGTTTGAACTCTCATATTTTTTAGGCGTGTGATTCAGATGTTTGTTTCTTTAGAGATTTTAGGTGTTTTTATTTAATTTTTCTTTGTTTGCATGTGATTAATTAATATTTAATCGTGGTCGAATTACTAAGACAATCTCATAGACTTTAGGGGAAACCTACTAAGTATACACCAAGCCAACTTGAAGGGCTGTGATCTCTCGTATCACCAAGTGACAGTAGATTTGGATCACCAGAAGCCAGAGAGTCATCTCTAATTGTTCATCCTGATTATCAAGTACAAACAACAGAGCATATTTAAGAGCCAATTTCATTTTCCGAAGTTACTGGTAGTATTTCTCCTTCCAGTGAATTAGTTGAAGAACTTCAACCTGAAATTTCTGAGCCTGACACTGAACCTGTTGTTTTGGAACCATCTTCAGGATTTGTTACTCCAACTTCTAGTGATCCTATTTCACCTAGGGTAAGAAATATCATTACTCAAAATCTTCCTTCTGGCCTTATTTATATTGAAGAACTTGTCAATCCAGACGAAGACGTAACTCTTCCTGAAAACCAACAGACTTTAAATCTTAGGTAACATGAATCAATATTCTACAGTCCTTTTAGGAGTGATGCTTGGTATTTATCAATGACAAATTTTTTAGAAAACCTGGGTCTTAGTTTTTCACCACCTCAAATTCCTTTTCATCCTACACCAAGAGGTTATTATCCTTCATCGATCATGTTAAGATAGTCATCTATGTTTTCCCAATCACCGTAAACATTTTTATATGATGGTCCTTCTATTCCTTCGGGGTACCAGTCATTCTCTGGTACTTTTTTAGGAGCAACTTCTCGACTGACTGAATAAGAGTTATCATATGGAAGTAATGGAACTCAAACATTGAATGCAGAGCAAATCCATATAATGTCTGGTAGTATTCCAAATCCTCAACCTCAAGGTAGTTAGTTACCGCCTGGGGGGCAACCCCAAGGTAGTTAGTTACTGCCTGAGGGGCAACCTCAAGGTAGTCAGTTACCCCCTAGAAAGGATTTCAACCTTCAGGACAGTACATACCCCAAGGTCAACCCCGGACTCAGTATATTCGTCAGGATGCTTATCAACCCTAGATTTAGTATGTGCCTCAGGGTTATCAACCTCAAGGTCAGTACCCAACTCAAGGTTTCCAAGTACCTTCCGGTCAATCATTTTTACAAGGAGCTAGAAATGTACCGCTTAATTATTAGCCCTACGTTCAACCAAGTTATGGTCCTCCATATGCACAACCTTTTATGGGTCCATACCCCGGAATGAACATGGTGTGGAATCCGTCTCAAACTCAATAGACTATGCAACCTAATGTGCAATTACCTAATCAACTTGGACAACCTTTGTTTTCTAGTCCAATCCAGCAACCTGTCTGACCTGCTGTTCAAATCCTTGCACCTGGTTTAGTTCAGCAGCCTGGGCCTGGCACACCTCAGACTCCGCCTCAAACTATTGCAGCTTCTATTCAACCTACAATGCCTATTTATGGAATATTTGTAGCTCCAATTTCTACTATCCCTACAGTATTGCAAATTCCTCAAGTCTCTGGTCCACAATTAGGACCTACAGTTCAGACTTCGGTCTAGATGCCTACAAGACAAGCTGGTACAACTACGATTGCCACAAGTCAACCGCAATTCATCTATCAACCATACCAGGGACAGTATCAATCTGGTCCTACTATACAAAACCTAGTTTATCCGTATCAACCGTATCCTAGCTATACTTACCAATAGCCTCAACAACCTCAGTTTGGTCTCGTTAATCTTGGTTTTCCAGGAGGTTATAACATTCCTAATGCAAATTTGATTCTAGGTTATCCTGGATATCCTCCTCCTAGAACTGGTCTCATTACTCAAGGTTTTCACGACCCTAACCATCAGTTACCATCTAGTGCAACTTTGGATTTACCTGATTTGTCACACCTTACGAACGATCTAGTTTACTATCTTCTGTATTAGCCACCAATGCCTAGTAAGTTGCCCAGTGTTATCCCAAAATTTGAGGGTAAGTTAGGAGAGGATCCGTCAAATCACATCATGACTTATCACCTCTGGTGTGCATCTAATTCAATCATTGATGATTTAATTCGTTTGCGTCTTTTTCAACGAACTCTTATTAGTCTTGCCACCAAATGGTACATTGAGTTACCATGAGGCTCGTTTATTAATTTCAATCAGCTGGCCACTGAACTCATCTTCAGTTTCCTGTCAAATACGACAATGGCACGAAACTATTAACTTCACTGAAACAATCCACGTCCACATATATTTATGATCATATTCATGAATGGCAACGTAGAAGGCGTTTAGTGAAAGTTTTCATTCCGGATCAAATTTTAGCGGAATGGTTCATTAAATCATTGTTACCCAAAATCACTGAAGATGTAGCTAAGGGAAGAGTTGTAACTGAAGAGCAAGTCATTGCTCAAGATTACTACCTTAACCTCTTCTATACGTAGTTAGGTACTTTACATAAAAAAATCCTTGATCTTCCAAAACACGGTCAAATAACTGCAGCTCCTTCAGGGTCTCATGCCACTGATGGTATGATTGGTTTAGTTGGTACTAAAAGTAAGAAGAAATCCTCAAAGATTTCTTCTCTTATAATAACTTTACCTGATTCCCCAAAAGGAGATTCTTCCGCTGAAGTTTTTTCCGACATCCAAGTCATAGAATCATCTATGACCAAATCAAAATCCGGTATTAAGAAGAAGGGGAAGAAGAAAAATAAACAAAATTCAAAAGATAAAATGGATAAAAATGAATCTATTGATAAAAAATGGAAACCTCTCTATCCTTGTTTCATTTGCGACGAGGATCATTTTACCAAAGAATGCCCACATCGAGCAGAGGTTTTGAAATTCATTAAAGGTTCTCAAATGCCTGCTGTCTTGAAGGATCCTTTTCATACTTAAGATAGTAAGATGATTGGTTTTTCCTCGAATGCCTTAGAAGAACCCATTATGGTGATGTCTCATGTTAGGATTGCGACGCGATCGCAAGATTATGGTAGCAAAACTCCTGTTGGTGGTAAAGAAGTAGAATCTTCTAATTCAAACACATCAACTACACCTCCTCCTGGTTCTGGTCCACTACAGATCGAGAAAACCAACCCTAATTTAGTAATCAAACTGCATGCTAAAGGTGTACTTCGTAAATCAACCTTCAATCCACATGCGAGAGCTACTCAGAATTACAACATTATTGAAGACTGAGCTATTTCCCTTTCAGCATTGTCATCTTTGGAAGTGCTGCAATCATGCCCAGCACAACGTAAATTACTATTATATGCTATAGGAGTTGTCGATATTCAGGATTCAAACCTAATAATCTTCGATTTCGAGAATAGTACACCCCACCTGCCTGATCAAATGGCTTTCTAGATTCCAGTTTTAGTCAAAAACAGACCTTGCTTTCGGACTATGGTTTATGAAGGGGCTCCTACATGTATTATATTGATCCAGTGTTGGAAATCACTTGGTTCTCCGACACTCAATTAGTCTCCAAAAATTCTAAAGGCTTTTGATGGCCGAGGGTTCCATCCTTTTGGTATTTTGCAGGATTTACCTATAGGGGTCGAAGGAAAAACTGTAAATCTAGATGTAGAAGTGGTTGATGCCCCTCTAGATTACAACCTTCTCCTGGGTTGCAGTTGGTATTATGCTATGAATGCTATTGTTTCATTGGTCTTTCAGCTTATCAAGTTTCCTCATAATGGAAAGATCATTATGATAGACTAGTTGACTTATCTTTGATCCGACCTAGCCTCTATAGATAGTATTCATCACATCAGTAAAACGACTATCCCTTACAAGGATGTTGGCATAGGTTTGATTAAAGATTCTGGCTTATTGGGAAATTTTTCCTTCCCTCCTCCTAACGTATCACCTTCCATTGAAAATATTCATATGATTTCATCAAATACTATTAATTTTGATGATCCTTGCATCGTATCATCCGATTCTGAGGTGGATTCATTTGATGGCGTGATGCTTTTGAGTCCCTTCGAAATTTCATATCAGGTTGTACAGTCATTTTCTGATTCTTGTTCAACCGAAATTGATCCAATGAATGTGGTCCATGGGGAATCACTTTTGATATCAACATCAGCTAGAACAACACTTTCTGATCCTGTTCATATTGATGAGCAGATTCATGAACTTTTGTTTGTTGATGATTTACCATGGGAAGATCTTCATCACCGATCTTCATTTTTACCTATGCTTGATCATTTTGAAAATGTTTTTTTTTTTTTTTACTACTAACTATGTCAAAGAACCACAAAATCCATTGCAACATTCTAATTTTGAGTTAAACATAGAGAATATCTCTTGAATGGTTCCTATTGACATTTCAGTTAAGCCAGGAATTATTGAAAACATTCATATAGGTGCTTCCTATACAGATGATGAAATTCAAACTTATAAAGCCCTATTTCAAGAATTTCGAGACGTGTTTTCCTGGTCATATGAAGAAATTGCAGGAATCAATCCATCAATTGTTGTCCATGAAATTAAAACTTACCCGGATGCTAAACCTATCCAGCAATGCTTACGTCAGATACATTCGAGAAAAGATATTGCTATCAAAGCCGAAGTTGAGCAATTACATCGTGTAGGTTTCATTTATCCAATTCCTTTAACCTATTGGGTATCAAATATTGTCCCTGTCAACAAAAAACAAGGAATGATAAGAGTATGTATTGACTATAGGGATCTTAATCGAGCTTGTCCTAAAGACAATTATCCAACCCCATATATCAATCAAATTATTAATGATTGTGTCGGCAGTGAAACGTTCTCCTTTATGGATGGTTTTTTGGGTTACAATCAAATCAACATACTCCCTGCTGATCAACCTAAAAAACTTTCATTTGTCCATGGGGGACATTTGCTTATTGCAAATTACCCTTTGGATTGAAGAACACTTGAGCAACTTTTCAAAGGACTATGTCTTACGCATTTCATGACATCAAGCACATTGTGTAGCCTTATCTCGATGATTTACCTACCCATTCATCGTGTAGAGCTGATCATCTCACTCATTTATGAGCCATCTTTATGAGATGTAGGAATTACTGAATTCCACTGAATCCACACAAATGTGTATTCTGTGTAGAAATGTGTCACTTACTGGGATTTTTCGTTTCAAAGGCTAGCATTTGTGTCAACCCCTCGAAGGTCGAAGCTATCGTCAATCTACCTCCTCCTTCGACTCTTCGCCAACTCCAAAGATTGCAAGGGAAAGCAAAATTTTTACGTCGTTTCATTCCTAACTACGCCAAGATAATGAAAGGTTTTACCAAGTTGTTAAAAAAAAATATTCCATTCTTTTGGGATGAGATCGCTGATCAATCTTTTGATGCACTTAAACACGCATTAACCCATGCATCGTTACTGCATCCTCCCAATTACAACTAGGATTACTTTTTGTATCTTTCCGCTTCTCATTCCACCATTGGCATGGTTTTAGTTCAAGAAGATGAATTCAAAAATGAACATGTGATTTACTATCTTAGTTGAAATATACATCTGACTGAGCTTAAATATTCGCATGTGGAGAAATTGGCCTTGGCAGCTGTCCAAGTTGTCCAAAGTTTTCGTCACTACATCTTATTACGCAAAACCACAATAATTTCTAACTGTAAGCCTATGATGTATATCTTGACTAAACAATTGCTAGGGGGCAAGTATTCCAAATGGATAGTTATCCTGCAGGAATTTGACTTGGAATTTGAAAAATCCAAGGCAAAGAAATCTTTGGTTTTTGCCGAACTGATGTGTGATTTACCGAGTACTGATACTAAAACTGTGGCAGAGCAGCCCATTGTAGATGAATCCTTGTTTCTTATTAGGACTCTTGATCCTTGGTATGGAGATATTGTTGTTTATCTCCAAAACCAATATTTTCAGCCTGAAATCTCATGATCTCAGCGACAAAAGATACGTTTCCAATCCCAACAATACAATATTATTGGTGATACACTTTATCATCGTGGAGCAAATTCTATTTTTTGACCTTGTCTAACTGTTATAGGGAAAAATAGTGTCCATTCAAAGCTGCTAGTCCCACTAAGATGGGTAGCTACCTTAGAAACAAACAAACTAAATTTACTTGTGTTTTCCTTTATGAGAGATAGATGAAATAGAAGTAGAGAGTGCCAACCTCAATCTTTCGCTTGGCTCCTTGCTTGTTTCCTCCCTCCTTTGATAGAGCTTTTCCACTCCTTCCTCACTTGTGTCACTTCAAAGAAACACTTGTAGAGTCAAAGAAACATAATACCATAAAAACATAGAGATCTATAACCATAAACAATATAGGATCAGATATATATTAACGATACAAATGCATATATCAATACAAGATTCAGAAATATACAAGAATATGGAGGAAAACTTAAATAGCTTTATTGATAGAAGTAGTAGAAGAGAGGATTACAACCAAGCTGTTTGATCCAGTGCCATCCTCCCAGCATGAAAGCCTTCTTCGCCTCATGAAAATCTAGATCACCCAACAATATAATGTTGCATAGAGAAACCAATAGCACTTCCTTACAAAATACAAAATTCCAGCCTCTGGATCTCTAGGATGAGGGATCCATATATAGATAATTGCAGGTGGGTGAGTCAGCTTTTGGGATTTTTATTAGTGTCATTTCTCTGATAATTCTTGGTTCCACTTGGAGATTTCATGATCTCTTACTCACCCTTAGGCGAATTCAAAGAGGCAAGTGTCAAATGGGTTGTTTCTAGAAGATTCTCTGGGTTTCCACCTAGCCAACTGCCTCTGCCATCTGTTTTCTCTCGCTCATCACACCCTACAGAAAGGATTTTTAGTATGCATCACACTTTTTGCATGTAGTAGGTGATATGCATTGCACCCTTAGCACTGAGCAGTTTGTATGGTCCAGTTTTGAGTAGTTTTTCAGGGAGAACTTCTCGGAGATGATGTAATCAGCTGAACTTGTTCCTTTAGGGTATGAAACAAGAATTTTAGGGGCTTATAAGCCCTTGGTTTATGGACATCTGATATTGGGGTTACAGTGCCCAAATATTTCTATAACAGTTGCCCCCTAAAGCATGAGGCCATAAATCTTATGATGTCGAGTGAAATGCTTTATCATGAGGATCCGAGGCTTTTCGAACTAGAAGGTATCCTGTAATAAGATACAATACAATAAATTATCTTCATAATATTTTCATGATATAGATGAGGTGGGCATTCCCATGCTCAGCTTTATAAATTCATTTTCATGTACAAATGACAGATAACTGTCTGTGTGACAGACTGATGATTCTGGTAGAGCCATCATCCTTTGGCTTGGATGATTATTTGTGTAGCTATGATGTACATTTGATGTCTTTATTTTACTGAATATATCGTAGCCCAGATGGATGAAACTAGATCTGGGGTCTTCAAACTCGTT
Organism: Pinus taeda; assembly: GCA_000404065.3. Taxonomy (NCBI): domain Eukaryota; kingdom Viridiplantae; phylum Streptophyta; class Pinopsida; order Pinales; family Pinaceae; genus Pinus; species Pinus taeda. The sequence continues at coordinate 75,392 of APFE030655265.1, forward strand.
CAATCTTCACCTGATGTATAAGTCGGTCCATGTGAAAAGATGTTCTGATGTCGAACATGGAAAGACATCACTTGATTACCAGCTAATGATGTAAGCTGTTAACAGGCGTGAGAGGAAACACCGATAATGATGATGACCCTCAAGGTACTGTAGTAAAATTCATGTGGTGCGAATACATGAGTTGGTGTCGATACACCACACAAGATCTTCCGGTCGAAGGCCATTGATGTAAACCTGTCGCCTGAAGTGAGAAACATGCCATTGAGGCATGCAAGCTTCAAAGTACTGAAAGGGTTGTTCCTAAGTCAACTTCTTGGATAATGAGCTGATGTCAACAATAAGTGACCCATTGTAGAAGGGCCTTAATGAATCCCACATCTGCGATACGAAATGGAGAAAATGATTTTGTGGAGGTGAAAACGATCTGATGATAACAAGGTTCAGGGTGGCGGTCATGAAATAATGGAGCGTGAAGGTATTGCAGTAGATGAGGTGTAAGCTGGGTTGGTGAATTCTCTGAGCAACTTCTGTTGAACATATTAGTGACACTGAAATGGATTGGTAGCATTAACCCCAACAATGGATGGTACGGAAGACCAATGGTGATGTGACCGGTGAACAGAATAACCCAACCTGACTCAATCATGGTGATGGAGTGAAAGTGTCATGTTCAAAAGTGACCTGCTACCAATGAATTTCTTCAAGTTTTCTTCCCAATTTTTCCCGAGTCATTGCTGACCAGTATCTCTTTATTTTTGTCAAGCTTGAGGAGGATAACATATGCTTGTTCTATAATTTGGCCTTCGGGCAAACCTGTCGCTATGTTTTAGTGAGCCTAGCGACAATGAAACTCGCTCTTGTCTATAATGGACAAGTTTGTCTCTATCGTTTTAACGAGTTTAATGACAAAGATAACTCAGTCCTTTTCAATTTTAGAGAGTCTGAAAAGAGATGGAAAGGAAAATCTAGTAATCCTTTTTCGTAGTATAATCCCTTAAGTCCAAAAAATTATAAAATAATATGAAAGGTATGACTTTTCCGATCACTTTAACGAGCCAAAAAAGACAAGCACTCGATCTTTTCATGTAATGATCCCTCAGGTCCAAAAAGATTAAAATACAAGAGGGATGGAACTTCCAACCACTTTAACGATCTGGAGAGGCCAATTGCTCGACAATCTTTTTATATTTTACGAGTCTAAAAAGAGCTTAAAAGAGACTCGTCTTTGAGGAACGAGTGATATTTTTGGGTAGCAGCTGGTTCCAGGTAAGGTTTGGAACTTTTCAATCATGGTAGTGTAAAGAAAGTGGCTAATAGAATCACTCTTCGTAGCTGTTCCTCAAAAGGGTAAACAATCAAGTGGAGGTGGATGATCGGCTAAAAAGTGGAGGTGATGGTAAGAACACAACCAAGGCTCAAACGTTGATAGTAATGTGATCACAAAATTTATTTACCGGAAGTGGGTTCATTTTTTAATGAGCTTAAATTTTGGGGGAACATATGCTCATTACTAGGCTTATTTTTTAACAAGCTTGAACTTTACGGAACATTGCTCATGCCAGTCGTATAATAAGGATATCTCTCATCAGTGGGTTCATTTTTTAGGGAGCTTGCTCCATTCACAACTTTGTGCTGGAGCCTTTTTTATGCAAGCTAGGAATGACCTACCTACAAGGTTAAAGGGTTGAGAGCCTACAAACTACGAAAACAAAAGGTCGCTTTTCACTTGTATGTAAAAGGTTTGCATGCCTTTAGGTATAAAGAGAGGTAGAGTTTCCAGGTTACTATATGGAAGTTCTCGCATTAACAAGATTGTTCCATTTGCATTTGCAGACAAAACACTTCCTTGGCTCTATCCATCGAAATAGACAAAGGTGAATGGTGTCAATTCCAATCACATAGCCTTTTGATGAGGGAATATTATTCCAGTCTAATCCCATTTTCCTAAATGGACAGCTGTGTTATACTAGTCATATATCCTACATGGAAACCTACCTTATATCTGGGGTTTTCTTGCCAAAGCAGACTAGGGCGCATGCCCCGTGGGTTTAGTCACATTCACCGAATCACTCACACTCATCAGGTGGATGGAATGGAGATTGATGAGACATTCCTTGTGCAAAAAGACCAGTTAGGGATGGCACTTGACTAGTAGTTGTGTTTGAACTGGGGAATGAATGCTGGTCTATGAGCTGGACCACTCTGCCTTCATGCAGGAAACACATCACTTGAAAGTGTGAGGAAACAATAGCTCCCATGCTATAAATGTAGTCACACCCAAGGAGTAGATTGCAATCTAATGGCCCTTGGACTACCATCACATTCAGATAAACAATTTTCCTTCTCAAAGTTATAGGCAAATTTGGAAGGATCCCTAATGGTCGATTGGTTCTTTTATTGAAGGCTGACATATTTCGAATCTCAGGCAAAAGTGATGCTGAATCAAGTGCTTTCCAAGTAGTGGAGGAAAGGATACTCACAGAAGCCCCTTCATCTATGATATTACCAACCATGATCATTATGTAATCTTGTACTATGATTTGGAATGGTACATTAGATGGAGGCGGGGTCTCCCTAGTAGATTCCAATTGAAGGAAAAGACTAGATTTCTTGGAGGAGGGACTGAATAGATGGTCGGATGAATATCTAATGAACTTCCTTCCTGTGGTAAAGGAATAGGTAGATTGCCCCTAGGTTCATGAGATTCTGTGTTAACAAAAATAATTTGAACGGTGTCATTCTCATTCTCTTTGGTGACTGTATCATCTGAAGGTAGACCTTCTGAAGACAAGACTGGGCTGACTACCATCTTGACCTTTTGACTTTGGTCCTGTGTGGACTCAGAGGTTTATCTTCAATGATAGATGCTTTGACCGACGAAAAAGGTGTACCAGTCAGATTTTCAACTAGTGATGGACTCGGCAAGAGTTTCTTTTATCCAGGAGGAAGCCGTAGTGGTGAAGCAGGACGGTTATCCAAGACTCTTTTAGCTTCATCCGGGAAGGGACAACGATGGAGGGCATGATCACCTTCATACTATCTACAAGGAAATTTAGATCTTCCTTTTTGTCCATTGACTTCTTTTTTGCTAGTTGATGGTGTACTTTCAACATGATCGTCAGAGGTTGAAGACACCGAATTGTGCAAGCGGGGAGACCAGTCCCTTAAGATCTGTGGGATGCAAGGACAATATTCATGATAGTTCTCTCCTTTGAAAATTACACATGGAGATTTAGGTTTGGATGGTGCAGTGTGTGGATTTTCGCCAGACGATGCATGCTTGCCTCCTTTTCCTTTGGCTTCTTCTTCTTCTCCTCCTTCCCTTTCTTCTTCTTCTCCTCCTTCCCTTTCTTCTTCTTCTCAGTTACTTGGTTTTTAATTTTACTAGCTTCACCAAGCAAAGAGGAAGAAGGAGAAGGAGAAACAAACGAAGTAGAAGGTTTGGCGGTAACTCTAGTATCATTTGTTTTTTGATCTGATTGCTCATGAATCATGGTGTTTTGAACGACAAAGGTTGAGAAAAGCCATACTATCAGGCCAATTGTAAGTTCTAGAAGGGACAATGTAGCCATATGAGGTACACCAACATCTCCCCAAGAGGAGAAGGGACTAGGATTCCCCCCAAGGGGAAATCCTTGATTAGTGGGCTCCATTTTCTTAACCTAAGACCAACGAGGGAATAGTGATGTTATTATGATTAAAATAAATTTTATGATTCTTTGAAACAACTTGCTTTTTCAATTTTTAAGAGTTGAGAAAAAGCTAAAGATGACTCTAGTTGCCTTCGATTTTTAATGAGCCTGAAGTGAAAAGTGCTTAGATGGACCTTTTCTTTTAAGAAGTATGAAAAGGAATGAAAGTGAATACTCTGGAAATCTAGATATAGGGATTACCAAACCAATCTCAAAACTGCAAAATACTTTTTAAGGTATGGTAGTCAATCTTCCCGAATGTTGTATTCAATGCATTGCAATCGATAGTGCAACAGACATGGCTTCCTAAGGATAAAGTAATAGCCTATTGTGGTCTCCCAATATATACTCGACGGTATGTGGGAGCACAAGTCCATAATGGCACTTGTTGTATCAAAGAGGAGGAATCACACAACCTAAGATGAAAACGATAGTTACCAGGCTTTACAACGCTGGAATACATCTCTAGCCTAGACTTCTAGATGTTGTGCATTAGGTTCCAAAGCGTTTTTATGTTCATTGAGGTTTATTTTACAATTGATCTTTCTTAAGAAGTTTTCCTTTAAGGTTCACCGTGTGATGTAGATATACAATTCTTATATATGCAATCTAATATGATAAACAATCGTTTACTTTCCTTTTGCAATGAAAATCCTAGCTACTAAGGAAAGAGAAGTAAAATTCTTTCAACATAGAGTAGAGAACACACACTAAGATGCACTGTGCTAAACCAATTTCTGCATGCAGTCTAAATGAAAATGCACATGCATGTATTTGTTTTTCAGTTTCCTTAATGTGAGAATGACAAAAAGAAAACTAAGTACAGATCTGAACTATCTTTTCTCAAAGTGACACTTCAACAATTTCTTTTCAAAACGAAAGGAAGATTAAGACGACACTTTCAATTTCGATTTGAAAACTGCTTTTGACACTTCAAAGAATTGATGATTCAATTCAAATACAATGGCAAAAGTGTATTCGGCTATCTAAAAGAGGAAGACTTTATGACACTTTTTTCTTTGACTGAAAACGACACTTGCAACACTTTCAAATCAAAAGACGACAGTTCGATTAAGCTACTGTTTGCAAAGGAGAACTGTAAATGATGAAAAATACATAAAAACATTCACAACTCTTTATCAATGGAGGCTGAATAATGCAAAATAAGAGATTTTCAATAGTGATATATGGATCATAGACAACAAAACTACTGAATAAAGCTGAAGACAATGAAGAAAAAACCAAAATCTGGAGACAGAAATAGTCTCACTCAATCATCGCACCTGTAACACAGGGAAACAAGGATGCATCTCACCTGTAACACACAGGCAGTGTGATGCATCTAGGTTGCCAATGAGAGACAATGTCATGGTCTAGGGATGAGACTGATCTTGGTTTCACTCACAGTTTGCAGCTAAGTTCAGGGATTTAGGCTGGTCTAATGATAAACAGTAAACACAAAGTACAACGGCTAATCTAATGAAGTTACTTGAGCTACCACCAGGGAACTTAGGATGTTTGCAAGTTAGATGTTCAATTCATAAACTAACTTGGATATTGACTAAAGCAGCATTGATCTACTTTGCAGTTGTATAGAAAAAGCAGTTCGAAGGCTAGTTGGCTTAACTTCAGGCTCTGTCTGTAGTTTATAAAGCAAACAAATAGAAACAAGCAAACAAACTATTCGGTCCCCCAGCAGAGTCGCCATTTTGTTATCGAGAAAACTAGTGTCCATTTAGAGCTACTAGTCCCACTAAGATGAGTAGCTATCTTAGAAACAAACAAACTAAAGTTACTTGTGTTTCCTTTATGAGAGATAGATGAGAGAGAAGCAGAGAGTACCAACCTTAGTCTTTCGCTTGGCTCCTTGCTTGTTTCC